>JAHWFO010008089.1:258391-279269 GCA_023313115.1 Rhysida immarginata | reverse complement strand
AAAAAAAAAAAAAAAAAAAAAAAAAAAAAAAAAAAAAAAAAAAAAAAGAGATAAAAAAATTCTCGAAATAATATCAACCTGTAATTGAGCATACAATTTAAGAAGAAAAGATATATTTTCAAATTTAAGAATTGTGCAATATAATAAATGTCAAGTTACGATTATATGATACTTAATTTTTTCAGAGAAACTATGATCAATTATCTAGGATCACGTAGCATTTTATGATGTTATTAAAGTACATTTAAGTTGTTATGATTTGACACGAATCTCTTTTTACATTTTCATTCTTATTATGGTTGATTTTTACTGCAACGGACAGGTTTCAACAAAAATTCATGACTATCATAGAAAAATAAGGTGGAAATAAAAAAAATGAATTATACCAGCAGTTCTTATTTCGAGATGAAATTATCAAATTTTCTATGACGAGCACGTTTTCGATTGAGCAGAGGTTCAGACCACTATTTTATTAGAAACTAATTTCATTCAAAAAATAATCCTGATATGAAGGAGATTATAAGATGAATTATTTGCTAATTTTAAACTTTGTTTTACAGGGGGGGAAATATTTCCCTCGGGGATTGCAAGTAATTGGAAAACATTTTTCAACAAATTGAAAACTTAATTAAATGATGCAACTTTGATTAGTCTAGGACTTACCTAAAGTAAAGTAAAATAATACAGGGTATCCATAAAAGAAAGGATCACAATAATATTTAATAACTTTCGAACGTAATAAGATAATCATGTATCGTTATCATCATGTTACAAAGAGGCGTCAAAAGTTTTATCTGATATATTCGTTTACTGGAGAAATTGCTCATAGGAAATACTGGCATCGACAAAACAAAAGATGACGTCTACCATACGAAACCATAGTGTGTATTATGCCTTACCATTCACTGCTCTTCCTTTTCACTTTTGACCTTGTCTCCAAGCATTAATGTACCATTAATCTGGTGGTTATTTACCATAAGTTAAACTCTCTCTCTCCTCTGAACAGTGATCGGTGATTTTTGTTTCAGCAAGCCAAACTACAGACTGCGCTTTCTTTATGTACAGGGTGTTGCAGATAACTACAGGGCAGTATAACTGGGAACCTACCCGCTTGATTGCAGGGGCCGGCTCGACATCAAATGATAATTGGGATGGAAACTGCCACCTTCATCTCCCTCCATTCTGCCAATCGACCGAGCCAGCCCCTGCAATCGAGCGGGTAGGCTTCCCGTTATACTACCCTGTAGTTATCTGCAACACCCTGTACAGTGAGAACCAAAGGTAAGTTAACAAAGGAAAAAATCATTTAAGTGACAATATCTTATAATCGTTTTATGTAAATTAAATAATTTGAATACAACTTGTGTATGTTGAAACGACAATCCCTTGATAGAAATTTCCAGAAATTTTATTTACAAAAGAAAGAGTTTCACTCCCCGCCTGGCAAAAGTAAGTTAACACCAATAAAATGTCACATATATGCAAATTTTATTTACTATAATTTTTGTTTTTGTTAATGTGCAATCACCTATAACCTCAAGTCAGTAAAATTGTTGATTTACCAGCTGAGGTGCCTAAGAATGGTTAAGGAACGTGAATTAAGTGTCCACAAAAGACCAGCGCTGATCAAGGTTAGAATGGGCTTAAAGAACGCCTATAGGCCGCTGGGGAGTAAGTACAAATATCGCCAGTGGGTACACTTAAGATATTTTAAAAAGTTTGAAACCACTGGAATGAAGATTAATCATCGAATATCAGGAAGGAAAATAAAATTCACAGATAAGCAGTGCCGGTTCCACATCAGACAGGTGAAAAAGGGTGGCTTTACAAACACGCAGCAAATCAAAGATGAATTTAAACAAGCTTCTGAAAAAAGCTGGATGCCATGGAATGCAAAGAACAAGAAAGCAATATGTTCTTCGGATCGTTTAGCTTTTGTTAAGAAATATGTAAACATTTTGTGGAGGGATGACAGCAAATTTGAGGCGTTTCAGAAAAGAAAGCAAAGGTTTACAGACAGATTTGAATGGCATTTGACACAAATAACCTCAAACCCACTATGAAACCTTCTCCATCATTCATGGTCTGGAGATATTCGGAGAAAATAAGATTGGACATCTTCATTTCATTGACGGCATTATGGACCGATTACTCTACAAAGATATTCCTGACCAACATCTCACTCCTTTCAAAATCCAAACTGGTTTGAAGAGGGGTTGGTTGTTTCAGCAAGGCAACTACCCCAAATATACAGTACATTCCGACTAATAACAGATTTGTTTGCAATCCAGAAGAATCAACGCTCTTCCATGGCCAAGCCAATCTCCGGACATTAATCCAATCGAACATTTTTATGGGATGATTTGAACACAATGGTGTCCATCATCAAAAGACGAAATGTTGCTCAGTTCAAAGAGAGTTTGCTAAAGTCTTGAGCATCAATTCCCGCAGAAGTGTTTCTAAATTTAGTGGAACGCATGCCAAGACGTCTTGAAGAAGTAATCAAGGCACAAGGACGACCAACCAGATACTGCTTTGTTAACACCAAGTGCTTGTTCGTGTTAACATACTTTCGGCGGGCAGGTATAAATCATTTTGTTAATAATTTTTTTTGTGTAAGTATAAATCCACGCAATTTCTGTGAGTTGATTGTAGCTTTAAAATAGACAGATGTATAAAAATTATTTAATTATCATAAATTGCTTGTATTATACTGTACTTAAATGATTATTTTTTCTTATTAACTTACTTTTGGCCCTCACTGTAGACGTCATCTTTTGTTCAGTCGATACTAATGCCTCCTATGAGAAGTTTCTGCAATAAAGGAATATTATCAGATAAAACTTTTATTTGAAAGTTTGCCTTGCAGTATTCATAGCAGGAAAGAAATTCTGTTTCATCCTTTATTCCTGGCTTTATCAAGGAACTACTGCAATTGTATCTTTTATAGGGTGAACAAAAAAAGCAAGGAAACATTCATTAGAGTTGCATTGCTTATGTGGCATAACTCCATCGAACTTGCTCACTCTTTGAGGTACAAGACGAGTTACTCATCAAGTTAAACTCTCTGAATATCATCTCACCAAGCCTCGAAATACGGCAGAATGTGTTGTAGTCAGATCATTACACGACGTCCAATCAAATACGTCTTTTTAATATTCATGTTATTTAATAGCCTGTTAAGAAGTAAGAGGCAAAATTTCAAAACATCGATGTTCCAAGCGACTATGTTGATATCGATTACAACGTCGTCGTCACACATGTCAATATTGATTACCTAACCTCAAACAATGTGCAATGTATCATGTTACCTAACCTCTAGACGTTTTACTCGTACAGTCTAATCCACTTATAAGAGCTCCAGGTATAAAAGTAGTTCGGATTTCATAGCCATTTCTCATGTTCCCGAATATTTCTGTATATTTTCTGTATTAAGAGAATCCGGATATTAGAGCTCCGGATAAAAGAGCTACCCTCTTATAATAGTCTTATTTTAACTCAATTTCCTTTTTAGTTCTTATATGAGAGTTATGATTGTGATTGGTCGCTGCTGTCCGTTTTTGGATAAGAAAGTTGGATACAGAATTAAGGGGGAAGGACGATCATCTTTTTTGATGATAATCCCCCTTGCCTATAGACTGAATCACCTCTAGAGAAAGATCGTATTTATGCCGCCAAGCACAACATTATGGATTTAGCCGTTGGACTTGGGCACCATCCAAGCAACTAAGGCGCAATATCGCGTACAGAATATGTGTAAAATATGTTTCAGGGCACATTAACGATCGCTTTTGCGAATTCGATCCATTTATCGAAAGCGTCCCATATGCTAAAACGGGCATGGCTCCTAGTTTCTCCAACAATCATTAAAAATTGTTTTCGAAAGGCAGGTTTCTGCTTAAACGATGTGGAAGAGGTTTCAATCTTACAAGATGTAATGAACGAATTTCAAGGAATCTCCCAAGTTGAATTTGAAGCATTTCTTGAATGTGACAAAGACATCGTCTGTTTTGGAACCCTTTCTGATAGTGACATTTTCAAATCAGTGAAAAGAAGAAAACGTGAAGCAAGAAAACGTGAGGATGAAACTACAGAAAGCGAAAAACTGGGTGAACAGTCACTGAAAACATCGCATATACCCTTCTGTAAATTCATTGAAACAAACAATTTCAAGTCTTGCAGAATCCTTTTTGTTTTGTCGAAACAAGCAAGCGTCATCTCTAGGAGTTGTTTTCTTTTTTACGACCACACTTTCCTTTATGTTTAGAAGAAACCGATCAACTCGATGACACGGCTGACAGGTGCTAAACTCGCACAAACCACTGAAGCAATCTGATCAAATACAGCAACTGCTAACGTAATGATTGCATCAGCCAACATAAAAAATGACCAAACTGATTTTTCGTGTTCGTTTTGAGTACAAGTTTACAACTAATTTAGAAAACATGCTTTATTTTAATTAATTTGCACAAGGGTGAATTCAGCATTGGATGCTCTGTCAATTATAGTCAGCCTTTGGAGCAAAACTGTATAGATCCCTGGTTACCAACCTGGGGGCCGTGAAACCTTTTTTGGGGGATCGCCGCTCTAGGATTATTTGAAATTTTTTTATTTCCCCCATGTACCACCCTATTAAAAGGGGATTGCGATTCAAAAAAGGTTGGGAACCACTGGTGTAGATTACAATGCTTTTTATGAACTTGAAGAGATTTTCCATTCTTGATATGTACATTATATATGAGGCCTGTCCGAAAAGTATCCGGATTGAGGCTACAAAAAAAAGTAGAACTCGTTGCACCTATTCCCTATCTGGATCGTGTGACAACATTTCTGCTGATGACGTAATGAAATTTGCAGTTGTTAAGAGTGCCACATGCAATTGTTGTAACACGCTAAAGCAGAGCATTTTTCTTTTCTCGTCGCGTGGTGAAAAATGACAGAAAACATTGAGCAACGACATTGCATCAAATTTGGTTTGAAAGTCGGTAAAACCGCAACGAAGTGTTATGAATTGCTAAAACAATGTGGGCTTCTGGAGATTGGATGCTGCACACGACAACGCTCCAGCACACATAGCGCACATCGTGCAGCAATTCCTGACAAAACACAACATCGCTCAGGTCAGGCAGCCTCCCTACTCACCTGACCTAGCTCCGTGCGACTTCTTCGCATTTCCGAAGATCAAGAAAGGGCAAAGGACGGAGATTTTTGGATGTGGACATGACAACTTAAAATAAGCAGATGGTGCTTATTTTGAAGGTGACTAAGCACTCACAGTTCGAACCGTATTTTTTTTGTAGCCTCAATGCGGATACTTCCCGGACAGGCCTCGTATAGTACTATACGTAATTGTCAAATAATATCTTTAAAAATGATCTTAAAAAATCGAATCTCTATTCTATTGTGTATGTATGGTCCTGTTCCAAGAGCAGTCCGGAAGTAAGAGCCATTTCCTCTGTTCCCGTTAAGGCTCTTATAGGCGGACTCGACTGTATATTTTTGAGAGTGATAGTGAAGTTATTATATTTGTAATTTCCAACAGCCTCCAAAATTATACAAATGTTTTCTGAGAAGTTATTTTCCAGTAATTCAACGTGAAGGTCTCTGCTCCCGTTGAAGCTTTTTTCAGTTTCGTCGATATTTGCTATCATATCGCCGATTGCTCTTCATTCCATCCAACACTTTTACAGATCAGGGATGCTGAAGAGTGCACACGTTCCATTTTAATTTCTGCAGCAACATGGTCAGGAGGGTGAAAGTAAATCTTTTATGTTCCGGATATTCATTTATTATGTAAGTTTGTCCTCTTTCAAACATTTATATCTATTTATGCCTATTTGTATTTATGCACAACGGATATGTGTCGAAGAATATCTGAGCATTTGAAGAGCTACAAATGCGCTGATGTTATCGGGCGATTACTCTCTGAATATTTCTGGCAACGACGGTTCTGTTGAAATATCTAGAAGTCAGAACTCGGTACGACTTGTTTCTAATTGTTGATTTATTCCTGTAAAGAAAAGAAAAACCTAAAACCACAAAGAGAATTCAGACATGAAATACCTTCATTCTGCCTTCATTCTCAAAGACAAAATTGAGACTTAAGAGGGAAGAAAGGAGAGGTGTATTTGTTAGAATTATCACTGTTGGTTGAGCCTGAACAGAAGGAGCGCATAAGAAATAGCATGGGAGAATTCAGTTCATAATCGAGAGATTATTCTGCCAAAGGAAATGTAAAACCCAAGACTCAATAAATCAAACGGAACAAACTTTGGGATTGGACCCTTGTCAACATGTAACAATTTATTTAAGCACCTTTTTCTAATTTTAATGTTTCAAAAGAGTGATTAATTGATTAACTTAAGTAACTTAAAATTATCCAAACTAATCCAGCGACCTATTTCTAAAGCATGTTTTGGCGACAGTAGATCTCTCTGATCTGCCATAGGAGATTGAAACGAAGACCATTTTTGGCTTCTTCCTCCAGCACGTGCTCAGAAGAACAGAATGGAATAGATGTGAGATGGAAATGTTTTTTCCACCTTTAGTTAATTTTTCTAGAAATCTGCTCGATATAGTGTTAATTTTTCAAAAATCACAATGAAGTAGATTCCGATATTTCTTGAGAGGTGAG
The DNA here is from genome assembly GCA_023313115.1 of Rhysida immarginata. NCBI lineage: Eukaryota > Metazoa > Arthropoda > Chilopoda > Scolopendromorpha > Scolopendridae > Rhysida > Rhysida immarginata. The sequence goes on along the minus strand of JAHWFO010008089.1, from coordinate 272,635 downwards.
ATGAAATCTTTAAGCATTTCTATAAGTGCTTTAAAATTTTCTCATTGTTGCATGCAGTCCTTAAGTTGCAGATGCTAAAAATGTTTTTCCGGCGACCAGTAAGTTCCAGAACAAATGCCGAACTAATTAATTAATTAGGAGTTGTTTCTGGAGTTAGAATCGTGGAATCTTTTCTTTTCTTGAAAAGCTTATGCCTACGTTGAAGATCCTCAATGTTACCTATAGTAACGGATAGCCATTCAACCTTGCTGTAGATTTAATGTACTCAATTCAACTCTGCACCTTTGGTCGAACAATGAAACATCAATAAGGAGGTGGGCCATAGCAGGAAAGATAGAATGTTTATGGCAGATTCATCCGTTATATAGCAGCGATTGTCAGTGGATTTCCAATGTATGTCGAACTCTAAGTTACCATTAACTCTAAGAATACTTAAGTCTAGAAAACGTAAAGCGATTATTGCTTTCGCTTTCGTAAAGTAAATTGAAATTTATCAATTGATGAACCAATCAATGTGTTGAAGATCTATTCCTGTTGAAGTTTTTGAAGTGTAGTGGCTATATTTCTGCAGTAGCAATCCCCATGTGTTTATTTCATTGGGAAACATTTTTCAGATACGCATCATATGCAATTTTTTTTAAATATATATCTGACTATGCCTTCATTTAAAATGGAATGAAACTTTTATTAAAATTTCGAGAGTAAAGGAAGAAACGTAATGCATTCGGAAGTTTTGAAATTAAAATTTTAAACTTAGCTTAGAGGCTGGCTGGTTGCCCCAAACGAAAGCTTTGTGTTCAGAGCGGAAGTCGTCGGTAGCACTCAATTCAATGTCCTCCGAATCGTCAACTCCAAAAAATTCTTCCATTTAATGAGGCAAACAAGGAAAGAGGAAAAGTTCTTTCTCGCTTTCCCTCTCTCTCTTTCCCGACTCGTTCGACCATTTCTTCGCGTGTTCTTGAGCTTGAAATATTCACCGAGCTCTCTTTCTGTCTCTGAACGCGATCTTAAAACAGGGAAATCACCTTTACGACAACATGGCTCGCAGGTGAAAAACTTTCTCCGGTAAGGAACAGCCATCGTTATTTGCTTTCAGCAGGATAAAGCGGCCATTCGCCCGCGATCACGTGCTGATCCTCGTTCGAGACCTCGCTTCAACAATTGCGTGACCTTTCCCCCTTGACATCATCCCTCAGGGGTCAACGCAAAGGGAAGAAGAAGGAATTGGAAATTCAAAAAAAATCTGAACACTTTTACATGACGTCGAGGAAACGTTTTTTGCTTAAACTTTCGATTTCATTAGTTCGTGTCTTATTATCTCTATATATAATTCTCTGAGTGTATTAAAATACGAATTAGTTCCAATTAATAAAAAAATTTAAGCAAGCCATTCCTATAAGCTATAGTATCATGTAAGATGTGAACTTGTTGATCTTATTATTGTCTCTCCTCCTCCGTCCTATATTTTTTTCTGAGCAACCATTTAAAAATATTTTTTTAGTAGGATTTCAAAATAATATTTTGTCCACAACTGTAATCACAGTTCACGCCTGAATAATTTTTTTTACCTCCTCTGCCTTTGATTATAGGTCTCTGCCCCTATCAGATGCTGCGCCATGTCGGTCTAGCCCCTATAGACAGAGATAAACAGAAAACGCAAAGACGTTCCGAATGAAATAGAAAGTAAAAATTTTAAAAGTTTCTAGTTTTAAATTGGTTCATAGTAACATTAAAAAAATTGCAGGCCATCAATCCAATATACAGATGTGTCATTGAGGTGAAGGAGAAAGTGTGGGAAAAACCGAGAACCGAACTTTCGACCTCAACTGGATTCGTCTACGAAGCAATAAATCACGTCGTCACCTGCAGGCAAATGAACACGAGTGTAAAATTCATCTTCTAAACTTCCTTTTATCGATTTGTTTAAATATTCCATTGCAAATGAGATTGATTGAGCTCGATCCACTGTTATGCTTTTATTAGATAGGTGATTGGGCCTTTAACAAAATTCGAGCCACTAACATCTAGAAATGTGAGTGAGTGAGGGGTATTAAGTCGTTCCAGTAATGCATCAATGGCCATAAAGTTTTCCTGTCGATTTCTCAGTATTTAAATCTTAATATTGCATTACTGGTAGTCTAGAAAAGGCTGTTAAGAAGTTTATTGTGAAAGAGATTAAATCTAAGAACCAACCAACAACGTTACCGGAACAGAACAAACAATCGCAAAAAAGAAAAAAAAAAAAAAAAAAAAAAAAAAAAAAAAAAAAAAAAAAAAAAAGAGACAAAATATAATCACGTATATACACTTCCATGAAGACATTACATCTCCCTTCAGACAATTCCGTTCCCGTTCATTAATTAATGAAATAGCATTTTATCTCAACGAGTGATTTGCACCCTACAATGGTTTATTAAATAACCTCGGAATGTTGGTGGGGCTCGGTTAAATCTCGGCTGCTCCGAATGCCAAGAGTTTCTCTATCGTTTACAGTCGCCATAAAACATATTCGGACGCTCGTCTCTCTCTCACTCACCGTTTTCGAGAGATGTTATTGTGATGAAGAGCAACGAACCTCGACCTTCCTTCCCTCTTCTCGTGGAACCCTCCTCATGGATCACTTGCAAAGAGCGCTTCCCTCTCAAAACTCCGAGGCTAATCCTCTCCCCTCCCTATGTCCGTCCCTTCTAATTCGGCCTTTTCATCTCTAAACAACAATGAGCCAGTCGCCATTCAAGCTCTTACTTATTCGGACTACTTGGCCACAGTTTGCTTGTTCAGTCTCCCACACGAAAAAAACTGTGGTCCTCACGGTAACCGCTGATTGTGTGGCAATCAATCGAGATACTTTAAGGGCATAAATTTTTTATTTTTTAGAAGAAGATTTAGGATACTAAACTGCTCACGCATACTACTCACGCATACTTTAAAACATTATTGGCTGCAATATTGGCACATTTCAAAAATTTTCAGGAATGATTTAACCCATATATCATAGTCGGATTGGCCTATTCTACTATCCAACAATACCGGCAACACGATATTGTTGCACATTAAAAAGAAATTAATAATTTAATAGAAATGAGCCTTAACATAGGTAACCATAGACAATCACATTTTTGACATGCGTTAATTTTGAGATGTGCCATTGTTGCAGCCCTTGAGTAACATTCATCAGTTAAGTTATATTTGCGTTTTGTTAAACATTTATGGGTATATAGACAAAAAACTACCAAGAAACTATGGATATCTACAATAATAGAGTAAAAAAAAAAAAAAAGAAAAAGAGATGCTACTAGTTTATCAACTGGAATCAGTGAGGAATTTTAGTTCTCATAAAATATAACTGCAATATTAAGATATAAGTTTCCTGATAAAAGGAGACACTAGCCAGTGTATAAAATAGTATATTATTAACTCAAACCAACTCGCCAAAGAATGTCGTTAATGAATGCTAATAATATAAGAATAATACCGGCATAAAATATAAATAGCTGACGTCTATGAAAAATGACTTATTCAACCGAAGAAAATAAATTGTTAAATGGCAATGGTGAATCATTTTTCTTCGCGAGTCTATGATGACTTATTTTACAATATTATGCGACTTCCTTATTTACGCGAAGGAACCGCACGCAATCCAACGTCAAATCGCGGTTGGATAAAGACTGCATTGTTGCAGATATTCTAGGACTAAATTTTAAATAACATACATAACTAGACTGAACCCTCATTTTCATTTTTCTTGAAATGCATTTCTTTATGTTGCGATTTTCAGAAGTGCGTCCGAGGCGTATAACGTAACAACGAGAACGAACCGATTTTACCTAATAAGTCACGACAAATTTACTTCGCCTTTAAATAGCAAAAAACACCAGCAAAACAAGCCATCTATTAACATCATTATATAACTGTCCTTACGGAACCAGCCACCTTAATTCTCAGGGTTCGAATTACATAATTCAGGAAACGTTGAAGCATTGCAGAAAGGAAGTACAATAGTAAACGAAGAAAGTGCGTGCCTTCACTCGAGGACCCAGACGGAAGAGGTGATGAAATATCAACGGGATGGACTGTCCTCGTCTCAAAAGGCATCGAACCATCTCCACTCAATTAAAACAAAAAACGCAGTCTGAAGAAGGAGGAGGGAGAGTAAGAATGCAAGAGCCACATTAATATGCGCGAGGGGGGCATTAATTGCACGTGCCTATCAAAGGGGAAAAACAATTGTGGGAAGTCGAAAGGTGAATGACTCGATGGGTATTCCAAGAACCGGACGAGCAAGGGGGTTGCTTTCGCGAAAGGGAGACAAGCAAAGACACGGGAGGAGGGGGTCGCATAACAATCTGCGTACGCACGAGAACACCGATCAGCCAATCCGACTCACAGGGACGGATTCATTCACACATGAGAGACCCATTCATCGCCGAAACGCAGTAAGCCACCAACTCAAATTATGGTGGTGATGATTCTCGTTAAGATCGCTATACCGAATTCCGTTATCATAAGGATAATTTAAAGTGAGTTTTGCTATTTCGTTTTAAAATTATCCGGTTCCCAGTCATTGACACTCGATAAATCATGTTATTGGGAATTCAAGAAGTCTATTAAAAAAAATTCTCAAAAAAAAATGATTTTTTAAAAAAAAGTTTTACTCGAGCTTTGAAAAAGAAAATTAAGAAACAATGAAATTCTCACAGTAGCTGCATTCGTATTAAAATATTACTGACTTTAACAGAAGTATAAAGTATAAATTATAAAGCAGAAGTAGGCCTAGAGAGAGAGAGGCAGGCATAAAAGCTTTAAAATTTTAAAAGCGTTTCTTAATAATTTTTTAAAAAATGTTCAGAATCTCCGAAACATGATTAAACATCCAAAATAATAAATTAACAAAAATGCTGAACAATTACAAAAATTATCATTTAATAAATAATTGTTAATTAATAAACGTGTCTGACAATATCTTTTTTTATACATTCAATGGTTAATTTAAAGATTTCTGTCCGAAATTTGTATTTCTATCATTATTTTCACTCTTTCATTATGTTTTTGTTCATTAGTTTCACTCTTTACTTGGACAAAGTTTTACCACCCTGTGTTTAAATTTCATTTTTTAAAGATTTCTAACAATACTAAAGCCTTAAAAATAAATAAATTTAAAAATAAAAAATAAATTTAACAATTTTGTCTGCTTTTAACAGTAAATGTCCTTCAAATGAGAAAACTTAGTTAATATCTTCAAGAGATAAATCCAAACTAGTTGATATGTCAAAATGTTCTAACATTGAAAATCATCCAAAAAGTAATGGAAATCGAAGCCTTTGCATACAGGACAAACTATTAATTTCTTCAGGTGGATGTTCTTCAATTTAGATGTTTCAGTTCACATCTTCAAACATGATTCATAAATAATTGATATGTCAGAAATATTCTAACGTTAAAATTATCCAAAAAGTAGTAGAAATCGGAACTTTCGCCTAACAGACGGACTATCAATTAAAGTTATAGAATGGAAAATAGAGATATGTCTAATTGTGATATTATAATGATTTCCATGTGGCAAAAATTAGAACTAAATATTAAAGGTACATGGATGGACGTGTCCAATTAAATTCTAACTTCAATTCTTGAACATTAAAAATTAACAATCTTTTACTTGGGTACGCCCAGCTTTTCTTTCGTTGGACATAGTAAAGATCATGGAGTAGATTCTCTTGCTTGTTGAAAGGGAAAAATCACTTCATTGAAAACGGTATACAATTGGTATGCAGTTGAGTTGTGTGCATGGGGATGGGGGAGGGGGGGGAGGTGAAAGGTTAGAGGACTCTCAATATTAAAAAAATAAATAAATAAAAGAAAAAATAAAATAACGAAAATGGGAAAAAAACTATTGCTTTATAATCCTCTTATGCGCTCATACGCAATGCAAAAAAAAAGCGCACGCGTAGGGGGGAAAAAGTTGCAAAACTTATTTTTGAAGAATTACAAGAACTACGTATTTTTTACATCATAATTTTTTTTTTTGAAGGAAGAATAATTAATCCTTAGCATTTAAGGAGCCATAAAAAATAAGCAATAATAACAACAACAACCATCATTATTAAAATAAGAACTTTTGAAAGGCACGTGACACAGTGAAGGTGAGCTGATGTTAATTATCATCTTCGCAAATTATGTTCAATTGCAAATGGCTGAACGACTCGTGATTCACTTCACGAATAAGTCCATCATGAAAACTTAATTAGAAGTCGAAGGGAAGGAAGAAAAAAAAAGTTAATTAGGTTAAACGGTGTCGCATGCATTTTAGCAACAAATTCTATCGGGCATTCGTCACTTGCTGATGTCACTTTCCTTTTCACTCTTCATTGGTTTAGCAAAATTCATTTCATGGATGGCAGTTTTCCTCAATTTTTACGACTAACAAACACTCTTTTCAAAAAATTAGAAATAAATTAAATCCAAAACATACTATACAAGGACCTGTGCTTAATAATATTATATATAATAATAATAATAATAATAATAATAATAATAATAATATTATTAATTAATAATGCTTTCTTAAAACGTAAATTGTTTAAAGCAACGAAGTCCGTCAATTATTGGTCCCTTTAAGTGTCATTGCATAATCATTATTTGACTTGACTTAAAAAAAATAATATTAGAGTTAAAAAAAAAACAGGTTTTATTTTGTTTTTTTCTTTTTTCCACTAATCCCCAAAATATGAATATTACAAAAAAAAAAATTCAAAATCCGTCAGGCAAATTACTCCCCATCACAAAAGTTTTACACATTAAATGAATAATAACATCGCCAGAAATCTAAGCCGCTACATTCCAACAAAAATATAATTAATAAAATTCAAGAACAATTATATCAAAATAAAAATTAAAACGATTTTTATAATTAATTTTTAATTCAAAAGAACATAGAATTTGATAATCAGTCATTAATTTCAATACAACTTTCTTCACAACAAACTCTGAGTGCGATATACGTAAATTCTATGTCGTAAAAGATTAGCAATGTTAAAAATAGCATTAAATAAAAAAAAATAAACAAAGTTTTCTATTAGATTTCACACGAGAAAAAAAAAACGCATGGGTAACGATTCTTTTCAAAAATTATATTTTTCTTCCTGTTAATTACCTGAGAGAAAAATATTCTGTCCTTACCTTTAACTCTTTTGATGCTCGTGTCGCAAAGCGATTAATTGGTGGAAATAAAGGAAACGAGGATCAGCAAATAACTTTAAGTTAATAACGAGGATTAAATAAACAGTGTTATGTTGAGGACAACTGAAATTTAAAATGCGTTTTTCCTTTTAGGAGCCTCTTCAGCTATTCGCGTGCTATCTGTCTCCTCTACCTAAGTCTGACTCTGAGAACCATCGCCTTAGTACGAAGGAGAGAAGGATGTTGAGCGTGTGTTACAGCCGAGCCTTCGTGGACTGAGTCTTGCCGAGTGGAACACTGATCTCGGACGGCCAACGTTCATCTTCATTTGCGGGGCCAACGACGCCTCACTCGCCTCGGGCTTAAAACACGCGAATCCTCGCTCTCGCCCTCCACCCGTACTCGCCAATCGACAGGCATCTCGAATTCTCATTCCAGCAAAGAATAGTGTTATTACCTCTTCTATAGTCTTTAGAATCACATAAGCACTGCTTTTACGTAAATGAAAATGTAAGCGTTATGCTTTGAAATATTAGATAGACTTTGATGAAATTTGATAAACTTAATAGAACAATAATGGGTTTTCCTCATAATAGTGGAAAAGTTCGCTATTGCAAGGCCATTTTACAATCCTTGGCATGCTGCGAGTTGAAAAGGGTTTAACAATGTGCAAGACCTTAGTTTTCTATATAAAGATATCAGGTCCGAAAATATTATTTAAAAAAAAATTATGATAAAATTTTTTAATACTTTTTCTAAATTCATATTCCTAAAATTGATCTATATGAACAACAAAAAATTAATAACACTTTAGCTCAAATTTTAATTGATGAAATTGAAGCATTCCGTGCACATCGTGACTACAAAATTATAAAATTTCGTGTCAAAAAATTTCCATCTTTAACTGATCAGCAAATAAATATCAATATTTAAATTAACGCGTCGATTAAGTGCTCACTTAATTTAACGATATCATAGAGCAATTGAAAAAAATACTTTAAATAGTTTGAAGATCCGCTGAAGATTGCAGCTTGAAATCAGATCAAAATAGCAAGCCTGACAGAGAAGACGTTAGTGAGCACGTTTTGAATCATTCTGAATGTACAGCTCACCGGCCAATGGAAAGGACGAGTGCTCATCTGCGACCAAGTTTGAAAAAGAAATTAGCAACATTTACTGACGAATCCACCCTTCATTTTTAGCCCCTTCGAGTACCACCCCTTTCGGCGAAAAAAGAAAAGTGGACCCGTGTTGACGACTCGAAGAGCATTGCAAAGTCCAATGAATCTCGATTTCGATTGACATATGGGTGGCAAAAGTCTGTGTATGGCGTCAACAGACCAAAACGATGAACTTCTCATATGAAGTGACAACCTTGCTCAAATGGTGTGGGGATGACGAGATATATTGTGGGAAATTTTTTGTTTCAAACTTACAACAAACGCTGAAATCCATAGCATATCTGAACATGTTGCCGACCAGGTTTACCCGCTCACACTGACAGTCTTCCCTTCAGAAAAAGTACATTTCCACAGGATAAATTGTTCATCCCAAAGCTGACTCGCAAATTTTTGACCCTTTCATTGTATAGAGGGCGTAGCAAAAAGGTAAGGCCAAAATTTCAGGAAACTTTCCTCACATGTAGAGGAAGAAAATATGGTATATAGGATATGTCTTTTCTTTTCAACCAACCATGGACTCTATGCACTGGCAACAAGTGATTGAGAAGTGCATCTCTCGCCTTGATAAAAGCCTCCGGTTTCCTACATCGATGTTTGTCAAGGTGAGGTTCGTGAAAACACGTGTGCTTCCATACATGGGGCCGGAAACGCTTTATTTCCATGTTAAAACTCATTTTCTACAATTCTTCATACGTACCATCATACCACATGAAACTCTTTCTTACATGAAATGTTCAAAATGCCCTCCGTTAGCATGGATACATTCATCACCCGCCATCGTATTGAATTCCAGTACGTTCTGTTCTTGTGTGTTTCCCATGTGTAAGAGATCATCAAGTACAAGGGGAGGAGGGAGTAAGGAGCTGGCCACTTGGCAGGCAGGGGTTTAAGAGGTAGCAGAGACGTGGTCTTTTGGGAAGGGATCAAGGGAGTTAACAAGCAGTTCGTTTCGTCACACTTCACTTAGTCATAGTCACTTTTGGTCACATTCATGTGATCTTTGGTTTGCAGCAAAACGCCACATTCACATCATCTCGTAATCATTTTGTCACTTAGTCGACTCGACACATTCAACTCGTTCCAGAATCATTTCTCCACTTAGGATGGTGTGTTTTAGAGGATCTCATATGGGATGTTATTGAAAGAGATGATAGGTCAAAGGAGCAAATTAAATAGTTCGTTACAAACTGGGACGATTATAGAGATATCAGCATTACTATAATTTAGATCTTAGACACCTTGTTATTAATGCTAATAGTGCGTACTGCTATTCCACAGACAGGCTCGTGTTCTTCATCTCATTTCTGTGGTGGCGAACGTATCTTTCTAGGGCTCGACATAAGGAGATGACTATAGATATTTAATAAAACATATTAATATGTAATATTTTAATTTTTCTCTTATTCCAAACAACTAACATGGAAAGAAATCCCAATAATAGAAAATAACTTAAAAAATTCTAGAATAACTCCTCCTCCCTCCGTAATAAATGTGAATATTCCAGTTAAAAAAATTTTTATATAAAAACTCCAATAAAAAATAATAAATATCCTGAATGTAAAAATAATTTATTTACAATGTGATAACTTAATTTTAAAAGATTGGGATAATCTAACATATTAATATTAAACAAACTTTTTCCGGGAATTGGCACAATATTAAAACAGAGTGAAATAAAGGCAAATTACCAGAAAAAATAATAAAGGGAAAAATGTGGATTACAATATTAAGAAAAAAAGAAATAAAAACACTCTTTGACCACAACAGAAATAAATTTATTTTTATTTTTCCAAATTTATTTCTGTTGTGGTCAAAGAGTGTTTTTATTTCTTTTTTCTTAATATTAATATTAATATGTAATTGCAATAATTACTATCGAATTCACTTAGAATATACTACACACATAGTAAAATTAAAAATATATTTTTAGACTTACTATTATGTATTGTAAGCCCTCCATTTCTCATTATTTAAAAACTCATGGGCAACCACACTAAAATGCCCTGGTTCACCATCGTGCATTACATTTCTCGTTACTAGTGGTGTATCCTGTAGAAAGATAGGTAGCGAGTGGTATATCCTCCAAAAAATCAGCCGTTTTTAGTAACCAGAATGTTGTTAAAAAATATCAGTATTGTTTTTGTAGGAAAAAAAAACCTTTATCGCCTTATATCTTCGAAACAAAACGGCATTGCGAAAATTATCAAAGGACAAAAGATTCTTAAAATAATCCAAAGAATCATCCCTTGAATTTTTGCCTTATGCTTCGTATACACCCTGTAAAATACGAAACAATTTAATTCCTTAATTAATGTATGTCTTATTATAATAAATTTCAAAAAGAATTAAAAGTTTGCTCTTTAATCTGCCGTTTCATCTGTTTCGTTATATAAATACAACCATAGTTTCAAATTAAAGTATGTGGGGGGAAAAAGAGCGATGATCTGACGAGCCAGGGCCAGCTAGATTACTGAATCGAGTGTCGGCTGATTATCGAAATAAATGCGACGAGCTGAATGCGTCGAGTCGAGTAAGTGACAAAATGATCTTGGGACGAAGTGAATGTGACGACTAGAAACCCTCTTTAATACTTGAAAAATGGAGGGAGGTGAGCCAATGATCATGTAATTAGAGGGATGTGAGATTAAAGATGTACCACATCGTAGCCATAGAGGGGAGGGGAGGGGAGGGAGTAAAAAGTGCTATTTTTTGTCCACGTGGTTTATGGATGATCCCTAACGTAATTAATGAAGAGTTGTAGAAAATAAGTTCTAACATGGAAATAAAGCGTTTTTTCGGACCCATGTCCATATATTTTTTCCTCTACATGTAAGGAATGTTTCCTGAAAGCTTGGCCGTACCTTTTAATTACACCCTGTATTTCTTAAAAATCTGTGAAGAATTATTATTAAAATATTCTAGAGATACCAAAAAATTATCTAAAATTCAACAAAAATCATAAAATATTCCTTTTGAACATGTAAAGAATTTTAAAAAGTTTTTCTTTTTGAAAATTAATATTAGTAATAATCCTGAGCAACTTCCAAAATATCAAAAATCTTACTTAAACATTATCTAAAGGAGCAATCGTTGTATATAACAGCGTTTTTTAGGTCGCACTTAAATTTTTATGGGTCGCGAAATGAAAAAAATTATATAAACACTATAAGTCAGAGGCAGACAGATATCCAAATCAGATCCAATATTAGGCCGCGATAGCGACATAAATAAATGTTTGGGTCGCAGTTGGATAAAGGTTGAGAAAGGCTGGTATATGTATAATGAAGACGATATCCTATTTAACTGAAATCGGAAATTAATCTTCGATAGTGAAAAATATCACATTTCACGAGGGGTAACTTACCACCTGGTTGATGCAAAAATCCTGGACGCTCAAACAAACAAGTAAATAAAAAAAAAAACCCATTTTTCGATTTTTTTTTTTTATTTGCAAAACGCATGAGAATTACATTTATATAAAATGAAAACACCTGACATGGATGTATTACTTTACAGGTTTGGCAAAGAAGTGTATTTCCGAAACCAATATGAATTTCGAAGCAATGACTAATATATATTCCATGTCGTCAATGAAAAACATTTTAAAAGAATTTTTTTCTTTAAAAATATGTTTTTTAATACTAAGAAAAAATTATTAATATATCATCAATAACAAGCGAATGAAAAAACTTTTTCAAAAAGCAACGCACGAGTTTTCCTGGATTTTTTTTTTTTTATTCATGCATTGTCACCGACTTTACGTATGTGTACAAAATTTCAAGGGGTTGAAATATTGATTACAAGATTTCATCCACCAAATATGACCCAAACATGGTGAAAGTTATATAAGCATTGTAATAAAAATAATCCAGAAATTAAAAGTTTATCATCTATGTTTATTCGAACAAACTCAATATCATTACAAATTGACGATAAAACCGAAAATTGGCCTTGAACAAATAAGAATAATTAATAATATACAGTAAATGTCTCCTCGGCCGATGGTCAAATTTTAATTTTTAGGTTATTTTTATTGTTGAGATATTATTTTTTTTTCTTAATATTGTAATTTAATCTCAACGTATCATTATTGCATGTTTTTTTTAATACAATCGAACCCGGACAATCGAAAACGCAACCCAGACACCCGGACGTTTGTCAAATTGGTAATACTGAGTGGAATTCTTTGTGTGAAAACTACCCTCTTTGAATGCAATGTTCTTGACGTATTCCAGATGAATTTTTGTAAAATTCTTAATGGTCAAATTAGCGATTAAACAACGAAGCATTCATACTCGGAGAGTTATGTTCTTGCTAATATGGTATAGCAAACCGAAAATTCTTATAAGCGCAATTCTCTTAGAAAAGAATAAGAGTTTAATTTTATTCAAAGAAATAATCTTTCATGTTTCAAGAAGGCAAACCTACCAAATCAGTGTTGTGTCTCTCATGGCTCTCCTCTTGAGTTAACAATTATGCTGTTAATCGGATTATGTTGTATAATATGTGCAACACTTTGAGACCAACGTAGATTCTAGAAATAATAATACTAACAGATCCCACGAAAAAACGAACGTAATACTTGAGAGAAATGGTATTTTAAGATCTGTAAGGCAATAAATAATACATGAAGAACAGAGTCACAAGGAATGTCGGATTTTAAAAAACGTCTTGGTCTTTCACTGTTCCTAGTGTTTATCTTGAATTATTCATGTTTTGGTGGAGAGTTATTTTGTCACCGGAAGCGGAAGAAAAGATGGAGATTACTTTGCGATTTTGTTCGTCATCCAAAGAGTGAAATATTGTGCTTTTATGATTTAAATACGATTATAATTGAAAAATGTTTGATAAATAACGAAATTTGGACGGTTTTTATTTCACAAAGATTGACTTGGCAATAACTGTTGATGTGTAAACAAGTGATTGCGAATGCGCCTCGTGTGTATCGTCTAACTGTCTCGTGAATTCCATTAACCTAAACATCCTCCCGGGCAAAAGAATTTTCAAGGTTGACTCACTACAAAAAAATAAACAAATCTCCGAGGTGCGCAATCCGCACGACAAACAAAAATATGGAATAAAATTCGAGTGGCAAAACACTCGAAAGGTATATTCTCGAATCTTTCTTAAAAGAAGAAACTAAATGAATGAACTAACTCACCTCTTTTACTAATCGTCCTATTCCTCGTGCTTTTTAAGTTGAATTTTTCCAGCAATATTGGTTTTTGGAGCTCTTCCTACACGGTGCGCTGCTTCTCGGGTTTTAATGTTTTCAGCAAATTCATTATCCTTCACAAAATATGTTTGAACAATGAAACAGTATTACTTAACTTGGCAATCGAACGAGCTTAATAAATTTTATCATTTACATGTATATAACAATTACGATGCAAACAGTGAAGCTGCAAACTTGCACGCAAACTTATCAATTTCTGTATTTCTTTAAAAGCAAACAGATAATTACAAAAGTCAGAAATATACCTCGACTAATTTCAAAATACTCAGAAACAATTTTTTTTATAGTATTCAACATCTATGAGGCAATTACCCGCTGTTCGGAAATCATTCTTACCTATATATTTCAAATTACAAAATGTACGAGGGTTATTCGTAAAGTAAGGTCCGTTTTGCCATAAAAACAAAACTACTACATATATTTTCAAAACTTTTTCTTTACCAGATTCTATGTACCTTTAGCTATTTTTCCACAAAGTTTCCATGTTTATTTAAACACTTTTCATAGCGCTCAATGTACTTCCGCATGATCACTTCATAGCAGCTGCCGCCGGTGAAGAAAGTAACGGAGTTTTCACTTCTTCATCTCGCTGAAATTCAGGCTGCCGATGATCTCCTTTAGATCCTGGAACAGGTGGTAGCCACTGAACGC
>JAHWFO010008089.1:195774-253391 GCA_023313115.1 Rhysida immarginata | reverse complement strand
ATGGGGACTATGTCGAAAAGTGAATAGTGCATTACATAGAGAACAAATGTGAGTATAAGATACAAAAAGAATTTTGAAAATCGGTTAACAAATAAAAAGGTTACAGCCATGGAGACCTTATTTATCAATCGCCCCTCGTACTTATAGTTTAAAGAAAACATAAATTTTATAAATTCAGATTTATTTATTGACGAAGAATAATTATAACAAAAACTTTTAATGTTAACATTTTCATTTGCGGATTACTACAATAGTCTGTGCCTTCTTTTTGAATAATCACGTGTTTAATATAATAAATTAACGTAATACTTTCAGTGAAAATAACGGGTTATTAATTTTATTTAATGAGCACCCGAAATAGACTCTCAAAATATTGAAAATGTGAATATTATCATGATGCTGTAATTAACAAAGGTAACATTACATAACAAAAGAATATGAATTTGTAATTAAAAAATGTCTCGTGGTAATAATTTTTATTTTTCAAGTGTACACTGTTCTACCGGTTTGATTAACAAAAACAATTGAATTGTCAATTTTTGACTTTTGAAAAAATGTTTCTAGTAAGCGTTTCCTGTCTGATCAAATTTGAATAAGCACGGCTTTGATTCTCGCTCTCACTAAACTTCAATAAATGAAATATGAATGGGACCCGAAATGTCGTGACTGATCGTTCCAGGTGAAAAAGTACAGTTTCTGAGCAAACGGAAGAAATTCACGGCCGGGAGCTGCAAATATGAGGGAACAAAAACCACGGCATTCTTTGTCAATTTTTCCTCTTTATACGAAAAGAAATGGAAGGGAAAGTCGTGCTTTCGAAAGGACTCTTCCTATTCAACGATTTCTTCACAGAAAGAAAACGAAGGCCGCCCAGAACAGTTTTTTTCTATTGAAAGAAGGAGAAAAGAGAAGAAAAGATGTTTTTATACCCTGTGTTACGACGTTTCAATGACCTTAACACGCTGTAAACTTATTATTCTTTAATGTAATAACAGGACAGAAAAGCAAATATATCACTGAAGGAAAAACTATTAGTAAAAGCCTCTAAATCACCCAGGTAGCAGTTAAAGTTATGTGGGACCCAGGCTCAATTGGAAATATATATATTTAATGGAGAATTTACTGCGCCCAAAATGTGGCGTCCGTTTTCATAAAAAATATCTGCCAATCGTGACTTAAAATATTAAAAGAATCAGGTGCTCAAATGCAATGGGGTTCAGTGCTCCAATTAGCCCGGCGTTCCACACAAATTATAATATCTTACCTAGCCCACAGGCTCGGCTAGAGAGGTAGTGACAGTTAAAGAATAATAGATTTTTTATAACAATTAATTCCCAATGATAACCTGTTTTATAGTCTTAAGTACTTAATTTCTCTTTCCCTTATTCTTATATTGCTTTTAAATCTCTGGAACTGAATTTACCCACTATTATGATAAATATCAATAGACCCAAACACTTGTTAAATATAAAATGAAATGATTATGATGGTCACGGAAAATGATGGGATTGTCATCGAGAATTACCCGCTATGGACATCATTATAGCTGCGTCCTCGCGTTCTCTTCTCTCATTACATAAGAGAACTCATAAGGATTTTATTATAATACAATTTCATTTGTAAATCTTAAATAATATCTTGTCTTTCTCTTTTAATAAACATTCATTAAAATCGTAGTCCCACAGTTAATTAGAAAATATTTGTCAATACATTCAAGCAATTCCTGTCTGCCTACTTTTATTCTTTTTTATTTAGTATTGCATTTGACAAGAATTGATAATCCTGTAATAAAAGGATCATGTTGCCTCTTCTGAATAATCCAATAGAAAATAGTTACTAATTAAAAAATAAAAAATAAAAATATAAATAAATAATAATTAATAAATAATAAATAAAATCAGGATATTTATTTATTACTTATTTTTATTTTTTTATTATTTATTATGTATTAATTATTATTTGTTTATTTTTTATTTTTTGATTAATAATTATTTATTGTATTCCGGGGTTTTTATGTTTCGTCCTTCTCTCATATATATCCGAATAATCCAATACATGTAATTAATAATTCACTAAAATAGTTACACTCATGTCTCTATACAGGGTGTTCGAAAAATGTAGGATAATAATTACATTGTCTGATTCCATGCATCAATCTAACCAAAATGTTCATCGTCAAAATTTAGAGTCCAAAAAACATGGCATCGTTACGTCATTTAAGAATTTCTACGAGAATTTCTGCACCAGCACTTCACATAATGAACTGCGCTTATGCCACGAGAGAACGACGGCAATTGTTGATATTAAATGATCATTTCCCATGGCCTACGAAATAGATTTATTATCTCGTAGGCCGTGTCATTTCCGCCACTTTTAAGCAAACTTCGCAAGACGTTTAGACCCCTAAAATTTGCGTTTTGAACATTCTGCATAAGAAACTTTAAATTTGTCATCATGCAAAGGATCACGCTGGATGATCCTTATTATCTACATTTTCCGAACACCCTGTTTAATGTAGGGCATATTACTTTTAAATAGGATAAAATTTGCTGTTTCCTATATGAAAAATTAAAAAAAAAACCCTTGACATTCTTAAATGAAAATGAAATCTTGTAAACATTCTAAGAAGGATCTTTAGCTACGACGCAGAAAAAAATTTAATTTCTTCCACATTTACGTCATTTGATTGCCCAACGTTCACGTTAAAATACAAAGCAATCCCAATTTACCAAACAATACAAATTCCTTTATGGTGACCATAGTATGTCTCGTACAACCTTGCGGATGCAGTACATTTATAAGTGTATTATGAGTAATTGAGGCAAACAGTATCTGCATAGTGATCAGAGCAGTACAGAAAAACTACAAACTCAAAATTATATTTCAGGGGGTGTCTTATTTATTGAAGGTTTATCGTAGCTCTATAATTCTCGTGTTAATTTCTTGGGAAGTTTTCAACATTAATAGTTGCACTGGCGACGCACAACATGCGTAAGACTACAGCAGATGCTAACAACTGATTACAACAATTAACTATTGATTACAAGAGGCCTCCCCCATAACAATTAACTTCTGATAGCAATAAGCATTGACAACAATAGCCTTAACAGCTTAGGTAATGTTTGCAGTGGTATTAAAATAACAGATGTGGACTGTGGATAATCATTATCTGCATACGGATACCGGGATTCAGTTACGCATTAGGAGCTTCAGCTAAAAGCTACTTATAAGAATGCACGCTTAGTCTGTACGTTTATCCGGCCGTCCGCCGTTTGCACGATAACTTGAAAACGGATTAACTTTTTCAAATTCTGTTTTCAACAAAATGATCATCAAGGTCTTAGTTCGGCTGTATCAACTTTTCAGACTTTTTCGTGGACCCCTTCAAGTCTATTACACGTGCTCTCACAGTGGCCGTTAAGAATATCAAGGTAATGGCATGTCATATAACGCTGCTACTTTCTGTTTATCTTTTAAACACTGTTGACATGGGCACGCACACGCCACGACCGTTTTGTCGCAAAAGCTCCTTCTTGGAATGTTCACAAAATTTTGTTACTCACTATAAATGTCAATCAACGTGTCTTAATTATCAGGTCGTTGCATATCAAATATCGGATTTCGAAGTGGGTTCCGCGCTTCAACACGGTTTCCACGTTTAGTAGCAAGTACCCATAACAAAGTGGTACATTCCCAGAGATAAACCTATCAGCGATCATCTGCCTGAAATTTGCATGTCTGCGATGATATTTAATAGCGTTTGAACCCAAGCGAAGATAGTCATGACTTCATACGAATTACGTGTGATAATGCATTACGAGTAGAAGTTGAATCACACGGAATCCAACGCGTCTCGAAACAACGATAAGGTATTCGGTATAGGCACCATAAACGAAATTACTGTCCAACGTTGGTTCCGAAAATTCCGGGCGGGAGTGACGGACGTGGCAAATGAGCCACGCGGCAGACCGCCCGACGTGTTGAATGACGCTGATCTGAAGCGATCTGTGGAAGAGGACCAGTCAAAAACTGTTCGGGACCTTGCAGGGGATCATGCTATATCAGCGTCGACTGTCAATAGACACCTTAGGACCATCGGCAAGGCGAAAATTCAGGACAAATAGGTCCCACATGAACTTACGGAAAACCAAAAAGAGAGTCGGTTGGAAGTGTGTACGGAATTGCTTTTGCGCCATGAAGAAGCGGGGATCCTTGATCGCATTGTCACCTGCGACGAGAAGTGACTCCTATACGACAATAGGAAACGGTCAGCACAGTAGCTGGATGCTGATGAACCCCCGCGACAGTTCCCTAAACCCCCGTTGCACCCCAGGAAGCTCATGGTTACCGTTTGGGGGAATTTCCGTGGTGTAGTGCATTACAGCTTCCTGCAGCAGGGAGAGACGATCACCGCTGCAACCTCCTGTCGTCAACTACATCGTATGCACACAAAATTGTGTCATCAACAACCTGCACTTGTGCATCGCAAAGGCGTCCTTTTGCTACATGACAGCACGCGTCCGCACGTTGCACGAACGACCGTGCGGGCGCTACAGGCTCTGGGCTACGAGGCACCCATACTCTCCGGGCCCCCCGTACTCTCCGGACCTCTCCTCTACCGACTACCATCTTTTCCAGAGCCTGGACAATTTTTTTCCGGAGGAAAACATTTCTAACCCAAGCAGACGTCGAAACCACATTCCGGGAGATTATTGAGTCCCGTGACCATAGATTCTATCGGAGAGGGCTCGAGAAACTGCCAAATCGTTGGCAACAATGTTTGGATTGCAATGGAAGTTATTTCGAATAGCACGTGTGAAGATGTCCTTTCTAGAGGGCCATTAAAGATGACCTCTGCAGTCCGACATTTGATATGCAACGACCTGATAGTAGAGCGATCATGTTAAGTCGATAAAAATATTCACAAAATTTTAATTTTATTTTCCTGATAGTTTTGTCGGCCAACCTAAATGAATTTTACCGTATATTGTTAAAAAAAAAGCAAATAGTAAATTGTATTCCTTAAAAATAAATAGAAAAATAAATAAATAAATAAGAAAAAATAAATACTTAACTATTTGAAAAAATGAGATTCAGAAAATCAGTATCAAGTAACTATGGGCCCATGTAGAGATTATGTGGAGAAATAAAATAGTTTTAAGTCAGTAGTCTTATTTGTTTTATTTCTATATCCATTTGTAACTTACTGACTTCCCCTCGTATTACCAGATATTGTTATTAAATTTCAAAAATATTTAGCAGCTATTCATTCCATCGCCATCCAAGGTGAGCAAGCGACCATAACGGGCGGGTGCTCCAAGTTCACGTCAACAATGTTTAAATGATCAAGAAAAAAGTAATATCGTATTCATTCATGACTCATCAGTACTAAACGATTGATATATCATATGTCATATCTTGGTATTCTTAACAGTCACTGTGAGCAAGTGCAAGTGATTTGAAGGAATCCACAACAATGCATGAAAGGTTGGAACAGCTGAGCTGAGACCTTGATGATCTTATAGTTGAAAACAGAATTTGAAAAAGTTAGAGGCGGACGGACGGCTGGACGAATAAACATACAGATCAAGCGTGCATTCTGAGAAGTAGCTTTGACTAAAAGCTCCTGATAAAACAATAGCGCTAAAATGGAATATGAACGTTGAGAAATAAATAGAATTAAATTAAGTGACATGTGAAAAATTCATTTTTTTCTAATTGAGATTTTTATTTTTCGCTTATTTAATTAACCTAATGATGTTATTAAATTGAGACTTCTCTGTACTGTCTTTCTTGATGAGGTTGATAGAGGCTTTCGAGTACACAGCGGGCCTTCAACTTCATAATTTAATGATGGTAAAAATTTGAACGAACAATAAACTGAAACGAAATATGAAAATGTTCTTTTCTTTTAAATGTTTCGGATTTATTTCTTCTTTTTTTTTTATTTTCCCATACACAGCATTTTCCTACGATAAAATTCCTGTCCAATAATAAAAATGAGGATGGAAATAAAATGCTAAATAAAATTCTTACGTAAATATTAACTATTCGTTATCTTGTGTATGTTATTCAAAGAGTCACAGGGCGTAACGTTGAAAATGTTGCTCATACACGTGTCTCCATCCTTTGGTTGATGAATGAGGACAGGTACATTCTTTCTTTTAGAGGTAAGCCAGAAAAAGCTTTCATTAGTATTTCAATAGTCTACATTTCAAAATTTTTGACATCAAAAATCTAAAAGCATTACGAATAAAATGAAAAGAGTTTATTTCAAATATTAATTTCTATTAATTTATAAAAATAAAAATATATATTAATATGTAATAAATTTTAATAAAGAATTTTCTATTACATTTTTTACATAATTTGCTAGCACAAATGATGTTCTAGATTTGAAACGTGTGCAACTCACTTTTAATAAAAATTCAGATACAAAAGTAAAGAGAGAAACTCAAAATGTTTTGTTACAGCACATCAAAGCTGATAAGGGTCACGCTCTGTTGTATTAAGACTCTGACTCTTATTTTATTATTAAAAAACATTAAAAATAAATTTTCCGAGGAATTCTAAATGAATAATATAATCTATAAGAAATATGAATATGACTATGAACTCCAAAAATAAATCTACGACCAAATTTGCAAAATTGAAACTGGCGATATTAGCATGGCTGCCTTGGCAAAAACGATACTGTGATATTCCTGTAATTAATTTTTTCTGACAACCATGTTTGTGTGATTTTCGAATCGCCATTATTGCTGCTCAAATTATACAGAATTTTAGTTATTAACTCTCATTTTTTCAAATCAAATATGTCATTTCAAACGGTTGTAAAATGAAATTCAGAGTTCATCGTCATATTTCTTGTAGATATGATTGTTTAAGAAATAATCACCAATGGCACAAACAACGCTAGAGAATATTTTTATATAAGTAGCGGAAGAATGGATCTGCTTATTGATTTTACCATGTCCGTCTGTCCCCTTCATATGTTCTACATCGTTTGACGTAGAAAGTAGATTAGTATGGGCATATCCTACTTCAGTATTTAGTGTGCTTTGGATTGGCCACTAGAGTCGGAGTTATGGGGGTGGGAGTTATAGGGGACGATCCAGTCTATATCCAGTAAGTAAGAAGTAAATTGACAAATTTATAAAAACCTGCTATTGGAATTCAATGAAATTTTATATGAACTTCTGTACCATGTTTAGGTATTATTTGTGCTGAACGAGCAGATTGGACTCGACCGTTTACGCGAAACATTCTCCATGCGCTCTTCTAACTCGCTTTCCATGAGTTTTCGAAACCCTTTTGCTGATCCTCGTCCAGTTATTTCGGAGAGCTTTTATTGATATCTTGGCAGAATACTTAGTTTTATATAATGACTAGAATTTTTCAATTTCCGTAGTTTTTGGGATATTTGGAAAGTTGTTCTTCCTATGCACATAACCCAAGTGCATGGCATCCAGATAGTTAACCACATTTCGGGCGTCACTTGGACAGAATTTTATCAAGCTGATGGTGTTGAAGGGTGAAAGAAATCACTCTTTTCTTTACGCATTCCTTTGTACACTCTTTGGCGTTCTTGCTCCCTTCTGCATAAAATGGCACCGAGGAATTTCCATCTTCGCCCATGGCTTACCAGATTAAGCCTCGTCCATGGCTTCGGAAATTCTGAATGGAAATCGAATTGTTGGTCATAGGTAAATTGGTAAAATAGAGATATAAAGAGCGTAAAAGCGGACAAAGAGGGAAAAAAATGGGGGATATTTTAATTTAGTTATTTACCCTTTATCCTCCACATTTATCTTCACTTTTTATTCTCAACCTCTTAACCCAACTTTTATCCCCGACTTTCTAATCCCCACTTTTGTTCTCAGTTTTATCCCACATTTTTAAAACCATTTTTCATCCCCCGCTTTTTATCTGTTTATCCCTTTGTAATCTCACTTTTATTTAGTCGGGGTTTCCGCTATTTTCCTATACCTTCTTTTGTGGGATTACTTTTTAGCATATTTTTATAGAAAGTTGCTTATGTGATCGGTTTGTCCGTCTGTAGAAACGATTCCAACAACGCATTGCGTTGCAATTGGGTGACTGCATGTAGTAAATTGCTGGAAGAGATGAATTATCTTTGCATTGGGGAAAACGCGTGCTGAGCCAACACCACCTAAAGATATGGTGTTGGCTGAGCACTTCGTTTCGGCTCTGCGCGTGCAGGATCCACGTGATTGACAATTATAGACAGGCGATAACGGTGTCTAAACCAAAATAATTTCCTTATTCGTAGGGAGCTTATTATTTAATAAAATAACTTGAAAACGATTTAACTTTTTTTACACTCTGTTTTCACCAATCCTTAAATATGGGACAGTATACGAACAAGTTCGAAGCTGAGATAACCGGAATAGGTGCAATAGCACGTGTTCTAATAGTACACCTTTAAAAGTTTCCAGTGACAAAATATGGCATGTAATATATCAAACAACTCGTAACGACTTAACAAGAACGAATATAGTATAAGAATAACCAGTGACAGTACAAATTGATTTAGTTGTACGTGTTCCAATGATGCCATATGGTACCATCGGAAACTTTAGTGCTAAGTAAAATATGGTATATAATATATCAAACAATTCGTAACGATGTGGTATAAATGAATATAACCAATAATTAAAAATGGCCGAAATTGGTTTACAAGTACATGTTCTAATGGTACCATTTGGCACCTTTGGAACTTTCAAAGCTAAGATATGGCATGTAATATATATGAGAATGTCTCATGAATGAATATAACGTATAAATAATGATAGTGGGAATTGGTTTAGTAGTAAGTGTCCTAATGGTACCTAAGGCACCTTTGGAACTTTCCGATAGTACCATATGGTACTGTTGGAACTTTTAATGCTGAGATATGGCATGTAATATATCAAACAGTCGTAATGATGTGCCAAGAATGAATATAATGAGTAATTATTGATAGTGGGAATTACTTTAGTTGTACGGGTCCTAATCGCACCATATGGTATCATTGTAAACTTCAATGCTAAGATATGGCGTGTAATATAGCAACCAACTCCTTACGAATTGTTAGATCTATTGTTAAGCCTGGATCTACGTAAATACGTCGCTCAGAAAACGACGAAGTTCAGCTGTTCAAACTAGAAGCGTATGACGCGGCGCAACATGTGAAGTCGTTTCGCTATTGGTTTAAAGCATGACATCACTTGAAGTAGCTCTAACATAGATGCCAACAGTATCGAGCTTTAAAACAAAGTCTCGCAGTAATATAGCCTGGGTTTATTTTATCATACAGGAGGCTAAACTTCTCGTCGGCCATCTTGACAACAGCCCAGTCGCTCTTCTGATTGGGTGGACGCTTGGCGTACGGTCTAACGCGACGTAAAGACTTGAACAAAATTCAACTTCGGCGTAAAGCTCGGCGCCAAGCTATTTACCGGAAATGACATCACCAGACACCTTTGCACTTTGATTCTGCTGCAAAGAAGTAAGAAATTAATATGGCATAGATCCATCATTTGTTGCTAAAGCAGCTTCCACTCTGTTAAGCAGGCTCTCCAGCAATTTTTGAAATATTATAGTTGGAAGTACATACCATTTTATCATAAAAGCAATGATCATTTCTGTCACCTGTGCGGAGCAGCGTGGCTTGCGCGCAGCCAACGTGTCAGTTGTCCCACAGAACACTTGCGGAATTGAGATTCGGACTCTGGACAGAGCAAACGAATTCCCTCAACATTAATGTCAGCACATATTTATGGGTGGGCACAATCGTTTTAAACAAGAAATTGCCCATACCATAATGTCCCTGCCTCGGCATTGAGCTGCATGAAATTGCTTAAAACATCGAGATAATCTTCCAAACCATGAACATCAGTCCTAAACCATTATACCTCCGCCATCAGACTTTACTTGTGGCACAATGCAGATCGAATAAGTACTGTTCAACTCGCATTCTCCAAACACAAGCGCTTTCATCGTATTGCTAGAAAGTGTAGATTCGTCTCTTCATAAAACCTGTTGCTATCGTTGAAATTGGTTTTTCAGTAAATGTTGAACCTAAAAATCACTCTACTATGCACAAGTCTGTCAACGATAAGAGTTTGCAGCAACACGTTCCAACCATGACCGTAGCCAAATAAGCTTTTATACAAATACTTGACTAATGGTAGAAATAAGATATATATAGTATATACAGGAAAACTGTGGAGTATGAGTATTAGCTTTCTTCTGTAAAGACGGAGCTGGTATTTGGTGAACTTTTCCCAAGTAACTTTGCGGCCCGCAAGTTTCTTCTTAAAGGTGAAAGTGGCTCTTTCTGATAAAAGGTTGAACACCACTTGCCTAAGGTAAAGGTCACATTTATAGCCTTCATCACTATCCTATTTGGTATATGCTTGATGAGGCCACATTCTACAAATTGCTGGTGTTTGGTGAACTTTTGCCATATAATTTTCTCACATATACATTTGATTTCCCTTTATATAAACCCTAGCTATGCCCATGAATCTGACATTCCGGTGCAGATGTTGTCCTTTATTGCGTTGATAGTCTTCGGTTTGTTTTCGTAAACGTTCTTTGAGATAAGACGAAATAAAGAATCTAGTGGCGTGAGATCAAGTGATCGAGGTGAATATAGTCCACGTGAGATGATCCGATCATCAAGCAGTGATTTCACTGCTGCACTATTCCACTATTAACCAGTATATTGATTTATTCTTCTCATCATGGGTTGGAAATTGTTTAAGAAACGTCGTCTGAAGACTTTTGAGAAAATTAACACACCACTTTAACACCTTTTGCTTTACACTAAATTCCATGTAGAGCTACTGTCAAACGACACCATGCATGAAATCAAGTTTCTACAGCGCGAAGTTCAAAATGGTACCTATATAATTAAGGGAGATAAACGGAAAATATGGACCACACCAGGTTATTGTTGTAGGACTTTAGAAGCACACTAGGTTATTGTTGGATGAAAATTACAAAGAACATTTCAGAAGAGATATCTCTGGTAGAACCGGCTCGGTGACCGAGAGCGCTAAGGCGCAGATCTTGTCGCTCTCGAGATCATCAAGATGCGGCTTCGAATTCCGTGGAGGCCATGGTTGTTGTGTTTGTCCCTTTACTAACAAGCTTAGCAGACCAATCAAAGCCTCAGTAGACTGCTCCCCTACTACTTTAAATTTCAAATACATCCAATGATTATTTCACAATCTCGACACCGAAAAGGTAAAAGAGGAATAGAAATGATATCTCTGGTATTTGTCTGATTTATGTCAATGAAATAGTATCTCTAGGACGGACGAAGAGAGAAACCACTGAAATGTTAGGAAAAGGCTTTAAAGGTTTGAATGATGGAGTACATACGAGAGTTGGGGCATAAGTCATACGAGGGATGGCAACTATTTTTTTTGTGTGAGAATTCGACCGTGGGTAGAAAATGCGAAATATATAGATGAAAGGACAAGGAATGGAGGAAATGTACGGACATTTAGCAACACGGAAATATTTTGCTCTTCATGTTTATTAAGGTAGTTGATATAACATTACAACTTTTATGTTCCAGAATCATTACAGCACACATACCCGTTCTAAAGGGCCTCAAAGTAGTCCCCTGAACGTTCACAGTACGCTGCCAACGATGTGACAGGCACCCATATCATCTACTTCTCTGGCTATGTGGAAATCTGGTCATCTCCTGTTGCACAATACGGGTATTTGCAATGTCCATTCGTGTCCGAAGCTGTCTACCACGTAATGGTTCCTTACCGTCCGTATAAGATCAAAATCACATGGAGAAAAGTCCGGAGAGTATAGTGGGTGCTCCAATTCTTACCAAAGCCAGCGGAGACCGGCTATATTGATATACGAGCGTTGTTCAACTCGGGTTACATCCATCCTGCACGGCGGTTGACTAAGAACTGATTTAACATTGTTCTCTATGCAACAAAAGGAAATCACAGGGCCATCTGGTGTTATGGAAATATACTATGAATGAACGGTTTCCTCGAGACATACGACATTTTGTGATACCATCCCTTATAAGAAAAAAAATAGTTACCATGACTTATGCCCCAACCCTCGTAGAATGAAATAAGTTTACTGTAGATGGGTAGAGATAACAAATTATTGTATTCAAACTTGTATTCTGAGTGGAAAAAACATTAGAGGTAGTCTTCATTTGGTAGGTTTGGTTTATTAGAATTTTTGGTGTCGACAAAATAAAGGTCATTTTGCGCCTTTTACACAAGTTATATCTGTACACAGCCCGGGACAAACACAAACATCCATGCCCACGGTGGGATTCGAATCCACGACCAAGTGGACTCGAGAACTAGAAAGCCTACGCACTAGCCCTCTCGGCCACCTGGCCGGCTGGTCTTCATTTCACGAGACAAATTATTATAAGTTTACCCTGGTCTCTTCTGGGCTACAGGTTTCCCGTCTGTAGGTAATGGGTTCATCTGATTCATCTAGGAAGCTTCAATATGTCAGCCACCAGGAAAATGAAAACGAAGCTCGACGGATATTGTTTAAAAAAATGGTGGAAAATACGTTTTGGAAAGAGGTAATCAATTCTGTAGGACGCTTTATTGCTTTATTTCGAAATTTGTCAAGGATTTAATTTTGCAGCACCTTGACTTGTTTTTCAAACTCTTGGACGCTGTTTTATTGTCAAGAGAAACAGCAATAGAAATCAGTAAGGTTAATTATGAAGTTAAAGTTAAAGGGCAATATGAATTTAAATGATATGTAATACTTAATTCTGTAAATTGCTTCTCTATTTTTTTTTTTAGATGTACACATGAATTTATTAAATAACTGGAACAAAAACAAAAATAATTATTGTATGCCATTATTAGAGCTTAGCAAGCAGTAATATATTAAAATAATTCCACGTATCTTAATCATGTCGCCCTACTTTCAAGGCAAGATTCCACTTTGCTCACCTCGTACTTGAAAGAATTGAACCTTGACCCCGCGTTTCCCGTTTTTACTAATGACGATTCTGAAGTGGGCGAAGGAAACGAGGTTGGTTTAAAGGTGGCGAACGGTAAAATAAAAAATTCCTCCTTCCCCTCTTCTCATATAGATCTATTGATATACTCTCTCCTTCAGCCCACGAGAATATATTATTTCATAATAAGTCAACTGTCATTGCACACGGGCTCAGCCCACGTCTTGAGGGGCTCTGAAGATTGTCTTGAAAGATAAAGACACAAGACTTTTGTTGGCTTAAGATTTATAAGCAAGTGACCTTTTAAGCGTGACTAGAAAACACGGACATAGATAGTTCCTAGTCTGGATCCAAAAAAGGAGATTAAAAAAGAATCTTACATCTTATGATGCATTTGAAACCTTTTTTATTTATTTTTAAACACTTAAGCTTATTCTGTTACTTCCAAGAAGAAATTTTACCGTATTATTATAAAGCTGTGTGTATATCTATCTAAAGAAATGACGTTTGTTAGGCTAAGTGTTGTGTTTGTGTGTTCACTAAAATTTGATACAATTTTAAGATCTCGCCGTTGGTTTTTCACGAGATCCATTATAAAAATGAATCACGTACATGATTGTTCTAAAACAATATTACATTCTTGCTAAGCAATAGAACATCAATAGAGGGCTTAGAAAAGAGTGACACAAGAAACTTTATTTGCGGACAGAACAAGAAGCAGGGTAAATCTTTCACTGTAAACTACATTTTAAAAATAAGAATAGCCTACTTCGCTAAACTATTTTTAACATTTTTTTTGATGTGGACAATGGGAAATCGCTAGAAAGGTAGGAGGGCTCTGGTCGCAAAGTGAATCTATTGCGATGTGACGAATAATTTGAATTTAGTAACATTAGTAATATTAGAAAACTGCGCGCATTAATTGTACTGTTTGTAGATTTCTTTTGTCATTATGTTATTATAGAAATTTGTTTGCTTTTATAGAACGACCAGTAATTGTTTTGGCTCACAGCACGGTTTAGGATACAATGAAGACCTTCTAGAAACTACCAGGCTTGAACATGACGTCACTAATGTATTGTTGAAGCACTAAGATTGTGACGTTGAACTTACTTCTGTAATAGCACCACCCGAGGTCAACGAGAGACAGGCCAGGGCACTCAAAAGTCACCTGACCATCGGGATCCGAGCAACAATCCATCCTTCATTGTCTCCATCTTGGATTTTAATAATCAGTGTTTTTTCGATTGTTGGAAAAATGAATGATGGATTGTTGCTCGGACCCCGATGGTCAGGTGACTTTTGAGTGCCCTGGCCTGTCTCTCGTTGGCCTCGAGCACCACCTGAACAACGTAACAATGTTTTATCTTTTCCATGTTCAGGCAACACCTCTTAAGGGCCATTCGGCATCGCGCAGAAAGTGAACATTCTGCGTGCAGAGTCTGTTCGTCATGAGATTCTGCACTCCTGGCGGCGCTGTTCGACATCGAATCTGCGTTCTGTTCATTGCAGACTCTGCAGTTTACTCACGAGCACAACGACGACACGGCCAACAATGTATAAATCGGTTTAATTCGCACTGTGTGGGGCATTTTTATTTTCGACCTTTTTTTTTCCTCCGTTAAATTCGACCATGCAGGATTTGCGTTCATCATGGGTGAAAAATCTGCGGAAAAAAGGACTTCAATTTTTTGCACAGACTAAACAGTCCTACGTGATCAACGTAATGTTTTGTTGGTGCTGACATCAGTGAATACTTCCGCCCCCTCCCCCTTATCATCAATCGTCACCATTTTCAAACCCCTCCCTCTTGGACGAGCCCTTTGATGTGTTTTCAACAGTTGCTGCGACAATATTTCTCCGAGGAGAGAGTCAACAACCGTGCGTTCCCAGCCATGTGGCTACCCCGTTTACTGGATTCAACTCTCTTTGGGGAATGTTGGCTTTAGGGTTATTTCAAAAGAGTTGTTGATTGTAGAGGCGTTCATTCACGGGCAAAGTTGAAGGTCAGCAACTGGGTGCTGTTGAGGGACATTTTAGGAGGCCTTGGCCCTAGAGGACGGTGGCCATATTGAACACCTCTTCTGGGTGACCGAACACCTGTACGGTCCGAGGGCGCCACCATAGCATCAGTTCTAAAACGAGGCTTCTTGAGCAACGCTTCCCGCCTACAGCATGTAGAGCGTAGCATTGGTAAACAAATGAGCATTTTTTCTGTGAAGCAATTGCGTAAACGTGTACTGAGTGAATTAAACGAACAATGTCACCCTGGTAAGTACATAAAAAAATTATGATAAATCATTTCATAATTTCCCCAAAAATCAAAAGACATTGGACCTTTATTTCAGGTTGGTTCTTTTTATAATATTTTTGTTATTGTCTTCAAAATACATTTTCCAAATATACATAACATCTAGAAAGAACGTTTATAATTCATGGGAATTTTTAATATACAGGGCAGAACAAAAAAAAATGGCTACTGAAAATTTCTAAGTCCAATGGAAACGGTCCACAAAGGGGTGAGCGATTCT
This sequence comes from Rhysida immarginata, assembly GCA_023313115.1. Classification (NCBI taxonomy): domain Eukaryota; kingdom Metazoa; phylum Arthropoda; class Chilopoda; order Scolopendromorpha; family Scolopendridae; genus Rhysida; species Rhysida immarginata. The sequence continues at coordinate 237,875 of JAHWFO010008089.1, read as the reverse complement.
AGGAGGAAGAACGCTACCATAAATTAAGGCAGGCGTTAACGTTAAATGGAACGAGTCGATTTCTAGATGAAAGGTACCGAGAGTTCTGGCAAGAAGCGATTACGTTTCAAATTACATTATTACACTAGAAGCAAAGCAAGCAGGCTTACAGCCTGTGAAATTTATGTTTTGAGGATTACAAAGGTATTCTTGGAAGAAATGGATGCATTCAAATAATTGCCTTTGAGAATAATTCCATTTTATATTGGTTTGTCTTAACTAATTCATTACCTCTTTTTTGAAACTCAGTGACGTTCATGCATGCTACCACCTTCTCCAGCACTGAGTTTTTATAATTGATGAAAATAGGACAGAAAATTTCACAACCTGGGTTATTATTATTATTATTATTATTATTATTATTATTATTATTATTATTATGTAGAGCAATTGCATCCCAACAGGGGATATGTAAAGCAGACAAACTGAGATTGTTAAAGAAAATCCAAAGCCTGCAATAAAATATTATAGGCATGTTCCTTATGATTGGTCCAAATAACAATTAATAACCTGATTCCTAGTGATATAATTGAGTTCATTCAAAACAGAAATAACATTATATGGGAAAAAGGCTTCACGGAAATTAGAAATTACAATGGTAGGCGTGATTTTATATTTCTGCGTCTTCCTCGTTTTCTCAGCCTCATCTAACCAAACTCTGACAAAATGCATGGAATGATTTTTTTAATTAGAACATTATATAATTCTTTAATTCTGGCATAAGCAATTATTTTAGTCAGCAGCAACCAGGAACCTTCTGCTCACCGTGCAGACGCGCCAACCAATTGCGCTAATGGTTTGAACCTCGGGTGTGGAATTTTCCTTCCTATTTTCATCAATTATTTAAACATCTGAGGTTTGGCGTGAGAAAAAATCCTCTTTAGACCATTCTTTACTTACTTTCACCGAGTTTTTAGTCAAGTCGTCGATAAATGCCCTCGAACTTACTCCGAAGTTTCGTACGGAGCCAACTGTTTTGTTATTTCAGTCCAATTTGGATTGCATGTAAATATGATGAAGAGATCCTGGTAGTTTTGCTGCAATGCGCATTTGCCTTTACTCTCAAACAGTCCTGGCCTTTCGTAAAGTTTGTAGGAATAGAAGGCTAACATGCTGAGTTTCGTCTCTTCAAAGCTCCTGAATTTTATCTTCCAGCCTTCTTCTCCATGAAGAAACAGCAACGGGTAAATCATTGGATCACAGTTCGGACTCAAAATCGACACGTGTTGTAAGTTGTTCCCCTCGCATAGATCTCGCTTAAAATGGTGGTTGGTTCTCCATCGTCGGCTTCAAACACTGCTCCTACCGCATTGACAGTTGGCAAATTATATCTTCTGTGATCGTGCTGTATTATCGACGTTTAAACGTTTCCTGTGGAGCGGCCACAGACATCCTTCATCATCTTGTACGCACGTGCAAAAGGGCTGATATTTCTGATGTTCCTGTGAAGTTTCTGTTTTGAGGATCGGAACCGTATACGTTGAAAGTAAGAAACAGAAAGCAACAGAAATTCATGCACTGGTATATCCACTCCTGTCGAGTTATAACAAAAAGGAATTGGTATAACTACAAAGGCATTGATGATATGACCATTAGATTAGGCGTACTTTATTCTTACTCAGAGCAAAAAGTTGTGTAGTGTATTTTTACATTTGAGCACCATTCCATTTACCTTAGAAATGTACATCAGTGTTAATTTACAAATAGATACATGCTAATTATCTTACAAAATTTCACAGAATACACAGTTATAAATATAACTATTAGGATCATTGGAGAATACTTTTCCTTGCTTGGAACATGATCTGAACTGAAATCAAAAAGTCTGTTTTGTTTACCCGAGGCATGTAAACAAAGCAGAGTGAACAATTGTTGTAGCTTCGTTTCCGCGGTGGCACGCCAGGCCAAGACAATGATGATGTAACAATGTATGACGTTGCCATTATCAGGCCTTCTGTCTAGGTGGTGTTGGCCAGACATGTTAAGAAAGCAGAGTGAACAATTGTTGTCAGTTCCTCCTCGTGTACCACTTCAGACTTTAGAGAAAGAAAGACTAAAAGCATGGCAGGCAGGCTTACAGCCTGTGGAATTTATTTTTTGAGAATTATAGGTATTCTTGGAAGAAATGGATGCATGCAAATAATTGTCTTTGAGAATAGTTGGTTTGTCTTAACTAATTCATTATCTCTTTTCTGAAGCTCAATAACGTTCGTCCATACCACTACCTTTTCCAGCACAGATTTTTTAAGTCAGGTCGTCGATAAATGCCCTCAATTTCAACCAAAGACTCTCGCGAAGATGTCGGGTGTATGCATCGAAATTTCGTACGGAGCTAGCTGTTCTGTCATTTCAGTCCAATTTGGATTGCATATATATATGACGAAGTGATCTAATTTCCTGAACTTGGCCACCATAGCTATTGCATGCTGGTAGTTTTGCTGCAATGCACGTTTTCTTCCGGTAAATGACTTAGGTAGAACACAGACTTTCCCTGCTATGGTATTAAAGTTGTCAGCCTGATTGTGAACAAAATCCATTAAGTCAAGTGGTCAAGTGGTAAGCCTACACTCACAAAGTCTTCTGATTTTCTTTCACACAATGTAGCCGGTCTCCTTCAACTTATAAAAAGCGTCCACAATGTACTGCTGAGTAAGTTTCCCCGCGTGCAAAACCGGATTAAATAATCCTGGTCTTTCATAAAGTTTGTAAGAGAAGAAGGCTAACATCCTGACTTTCATCCCTCCAGTGCTCCTGGATTTCATCCTCCAGTCTTCTTCTCCATGAGGAAACAACAACGGGTAAGTCATTGGGTCACAGTTCGGACTCAAAATCGACATGTGTTGTCACTGGTTTCCCGTGCTTGGATAGATGCATATATCTCGCTTCAAACGGTGGTTGGACCTCGCTTCAAACGGACTCAAAATCTCAAATGGTGATTGATTGGTTCTCCATCATCGGCTTCAAACACAGCTGCTACCTAAATAGCAGTTGTCAAATTATATCATCTAGAATCGTGCTTTATAATCCTCATTTGAACGTTTCCAGTGGAGCGCCCACGGACATCCTTCATCATCTTGTACGCACGTGCAAAAGGGTTGATGTTTCTGGTGATCCTGTGAAATTTATGTTTTGAGGATGAGAACCGTATACGTTTAAACAGAAACTCATGCACCGATATATCCACTTCTGTCGAGTTATAAACAAAAAAGAATTGGTATAACCACAAAGGCATTGATAATATGACTGTTAGATTCTTAATCACAGAACAAAAATGCTGTGTAGTCTATTCTACATTTGGGCATCATTTCATTTATCTTAGAAATGTACTTCAATGTTAATTTACAAATAGATACATGCTAATTATCTTACAAAATTTCACGGAATACACAGTTATAAATATAACTATTAGGATCATTGGAGAATATTTTTCTTTGCTTGGAACACGATCTGAACTGAAATCTAAAAGTCTGCTTTGTTTAACCACGACCTATGGATACTAATGACCTGTTCATTTAGCTGATTTCCATTGTTGTTTCAGGCAGACAAAAATGTTTAAAATTTCCCGTGTACCATCACCCTCTATCGGGAGATTTCAAGCTCTAATCTCCCTACTGGAATAGAATAATAAATATTCATTTAAATAAATTGTACTCATTTTATTTTTACAAAAATTATTAAATTAAATTTTTTCATAATACTACAAATTTTATAACAATATTTAAGATGATATGACATTTCTAATCATAACCTACAATGCTCTATCATTGCAGGCTATGTTACTAATTTTACAAATACATCATTGTATTAATTTCCTTTTTTATTTTTCATGTAAATATTGAGAATTAATATTTTATCAGAATTTTTTTCTGTGAATAGAAATTATATAATTGCAATCCGAAGGGCTGTTTCAGATAAAAAAAATTGTTTGAAATCTCTCGATAGGGGGTGATAGTTCACGGGAAATATTGAACATTTTTGTCTGCCTGAAACAACAAAGAAAATCAGCCAAATGAAAAAAGTCGTTAATGTCCAGTAGGTCGTGGTCTATCCCGAGTCATGTAAACAAAGGGGATTCAACAATTATCAGCCCTGCTTCCGCAGTGGCAAGCCAGGCATGTTAACAAAGCAGAGTGAAGAATTGTCGTCACTTCCGTCTCGTGTACCACTTCAGACTTTAGAGAAAGAAAGATTTGCAAGCTGTAAATGTCATTACTCTGACGAACTTTAAAAAGTCAACATGGTTCAATTCTCGATTCCTCAAAGAATATTCCTCATTAAGCAGTATTACATTTTGAATGGCGTACATAGCAATGACAATTCTACACCCGTCTAGCAACAAATCTTTCGTGAAGTTCAGCGAAAGTTTAGAGAAGAATTTCCTGAAAGACGTCCGCCTACAAGACGTGCACTACACGATCTACTCGCCAAATTTGAAACCGATGGAACAGTACAAAATGTAAACCGAGGAAGAAGTGGTCGACGGAGAACTGTGCGAACAATCGAAAATACTGCTGATGTGCATGTTACCCTTATGGATGAACCTGAAACATCAACAAGGTCTCCTTCTCGACAAACAAGCATTTCAAGATCATCCGTGCGAAGGATAATCAAAGACATCGGATTGTTCCCTTATCGCCCGAGATTAAAGCATTCTTTAAACGAGGACGATCCAGATAGTCGCCTTGAATTTTGTTCCACGTTTTTGACAATGATTCAAAACGATGCTTCTTTGGAGTGATGAAGCCAAATTTCATCTAAACGGCAAATTGAACAGACATAATTGCGTTTATTATTCGACGAATTAACCCATCAAACAATGGAGAAGGGACTGACCAGTCCGGGTCTAAATGTCTGGGCTGGAATTTGGTCTGGTGGAGTTATTGGTCCTTTTTGTTTCCAAGAAGGTCTGATTGGTAACATGTGCCTAAATTTGCTGCGAACCAAAATCGTCCCAAAATTGGCAATGGCTTGTGAACACAAGATGATCTTTCAGCAAGACGGGGCACCGCCTCACTATGCTGTACAAGTGCGAAATTTTCTTGATGATGCCTTTGTAGACAGTTGGTTTGGCAGAGGAGGATAGATAGAGTGGCCTCCACGTTCTTGTGAACCTAAAGTACCCCCTAGACGTTCAAAAGTTTGATCAAAATTCGCTTCAATATTGATGGAAGACCATATTGATGCAAATTTTGATCGTCTAAGAGTGTTTTGAAGCGTCCTATCAATATTAACGGATATTGATAGAAAATTATATTTTCTGTCAATATTGAAGAAAGCGTCCTATCAATATTGAACGTCTAGGAGGTTTTTGTCAAAATTTCCTTCAATATCAAGGTTATTTGCGAGACCGCGAAGGTTTCCTTCAGTTGTTTGCGAAACGGCGAAGTGAGAACATGGCTGACTCACCGAGCTCACCAAGCTCCCCTTCTAGTGATCGGGATTTCACAACCCTGCTAATAGCTGCATATCGTGATTATCCGGAATTGTGGTGTGTGAAGTCAAAAGATTATTATAATAAAAACAAAAAAAAAAAACAATTGCAATGCAAAAAAAAAGCGGCTTTTCGCTGAATGAGTATTGGTGATGCGTTTTAGAAAATATGATCCTCCATCAATATTGAAGCGAATTTTGATCAAAATTTTGATCGTCTAGGGGCGCCTTAACGCCTTGCGACTTTGCCGTATGGGGAATTGTCCGTGATTTAGTGTACATTGAAAACCATGGCGATCTTCGACTTCTTCAAACAGCTATTGAACATGCTTTTGAACATGCATTTATACCTGCAATGTGCAAAAAGATATGCCGTAGTGTTGAAGAGAGATGCGTCAATGAGTGAATGCAGAAGGTGCGCAGTTTGAACATCTTCGAACATAGTAAAAACTGTTTGTGTTCTTCGTTCGTTATGTTTTATGTTCCGTTTTTTCGTTTGACTACATGAAACTGGCAATGCAGTACTTGGCTTACAACATGATGTTTCTGACATGAAGTTATACGAACTTAATCGTGAAGTGTTTATTTTTCACTTTCTATTAGTCAATAGATATTCAATGAAAGAGACGATGATCTAAAAATTGTACAGTTTGTGTATTATTTAAGATTATGTTCACCTCGTCTAGAAATCGACTCGTTCCATTTAACGTTAACGCCTGCCTTAATTAATGGTAGCGTTCTTCCTTCTAGAATTGCTCACCCCTTTGTGGACCGTTTTTCAGTGGCGAGTTTTTTTGGTCTACCCTGCAGTTTTCAAATTTACGAAACGGAGTTTTATGAGGTGATCACTTTTCTGTTTCTCAGAAAAAAGGACACAAATGGGAAACCATGTTTTGATTGTAGTTCCAAGCTTACGAAGAAGCGAAAATCAACCAAGAAGCGAACCTTTATGTAAGAAATGTTAAGTATTTTGTTACCTTGTTTTAAAATTTTTCTTTACTTAAATATATTTAATGTTGAGAATGTTTTAATTTTGTATTTTCATTTAAAAATTTAATTTTATTTTATAACTTTTTAGTGAAGCTGGAGGCAGAAAAAAGGAAACGCAACACCACCCAGAAGAAATAATAACCAACACTGAGAACGAGACATGTCCGGCAGGCGGAGAAGTATTATTTTAGTGCGTCAGTTGGCTCTACTGACTTTAACTGTTAACCTTCCATTTCCTTCTCGCGGCCATTCCTCATTGCTACGTGGAGTCTAGTTCGAATAACATTAATTTCCAATGGCTGTGCCGATTTAGAATCTCGCCAAATGTGAAGTGCACTCCGTCATACCTTTTTTCCAAGCACAAGGTAAGCGCCCAGCGGATATTCACAAAACACTTGTTCCCGTTTATGGAAACATTATGAGTCGACAACATATAACGAAATGGTTATATGTCTACTTATAATGCCTTTAAAAAAGCTTTATATAATGCCTTTAAAAAAGCTTTAAAAATTTTTATATTTGTCAACAACATCCCTTAAGTTTTATCATAATTGTTTAGTAACTTCTGGGTTCAGCTAAATTAGCATTCTCATTAATTGTATAAATTTTTTTGACCCTAATATTATTTAGGGTATGAAAATAATCTTAAATTTTTAAATTTCCTAGAATTTTTCTCATAATCTGTTTTGTAAATTACCAATTTAAATTACTTATTTATTTTATTTGTCTACATTCATCTAGGTTTTGTACTCAAAATGATTATTCTAAGTGCTTTTCCAATATTATTATTGTTTTCATTTTGGTTTGCCCCGTTTTGTTGTTTTTCCTTCATACGTCACTAACTGTATGTTTTAGTATTGTATTTATGTATGTTCAAGTAGCCCCCGGGGACCTAACTCGTCGGTTTTGTACCATACCGGTCCCCGGATGGCGTCATTGCATCTTCCTCTAATAAAATAAATAATAATAATAATAATAATAATAATAAATAATAATTCTCTGGAGGCAGGACCGATCTTCATGACGAACGCAGGAGCGGTCGGCCGTCTGTGGTCTCTGATGAACTTCTGCAGTTGTTTCTTAGCCTGAGAAAATTCTTGCTGGACAACGCTTCCACGACGATGAAGAGATCAAGCACGAGGTGAAATGTGGTTCCAGCATCAGGCGCCAGAATATCATGACTGGGGGATACAGAAACAAATACTTAAGACTTAACAAGCGTTTGGGACGATGGTAGCAATGTCCTCGACAAATAACCCCTGTTTAACATTTTGTCAAAATGAACATTTTTTTGAAAGAATACTAGCCGTTATAATCTTACTTTCCGGACACGACTCGTACAATGAAGATGCTCCAATACAAAATCCAGAAATAACAGTTGAGGAAAATTTAGCTGTAAATAATGGGGAGAGTTCCGAGAAAAACACTACTTGCGCCCAGCAAACAAATAAAAGAATTGACAGAGACTATTTATCATTTAAAGAAGAGAGTGTTTAATTCAGAAATGTTAAATGCCAACCCAGAAAATGTCGGACTTTCTACAGTTTTGTTATTTTTTTGTAAAAAATATATTAAAATATCCATTGATTAATGGATAATTAATAAATGTTCTTTCTGAACATCATGATGTATATTTGGAATATGTGTTGTGATTACAATAGTAAAAATAGTATAAAAAGAACCAACCTGGAATAAAGGTCCAATATCGCTTTTGATTTTTGTGGATAGTCGTTTGATTGTAATTAAGAAGGTTATTGCATTGTTTATTTTAAGCGAGTTAGAGTTACGTTATGTCAACAATTGTTTGTAATTTGATATGTTCCTATTGTTGTCGTTGCTAAGGGATAAAAAGAAGCAAAGAAAAAAAGTTGATGTTAACGAATGTTAATCTATATATATAAAGATGGATGTTTGTGGGTCTGTGGGTCTGTCTGTGGGTGGGTCTGTACGTTTTTTATACAAATCTACAGTTTTATTCCGATCTTGATGAAATTTCGCATACATGACCTTCAAAGCATGAGGAAGGTCACTGTCTACTTCAGATTTCGAAAAAATAATAATTATTGATAAAAAATCGATATTCATGGTTATAGCAGGGCATATTAATGAGAAATATCGCATGACCAACAATGCAAGATAAAGTTTTTGCAACAATGGTATCAACACGCAATTCACCAATAACAATGAGCTCAAAATGATGATGCAATGATAAAGCAGTCCTTTCCAAGAATTATAACAATGCAATATGGATAAGTTTCAATTTGTAACACTGCATAGAATTCCAGTTATTCAGGCTTTTCTTAGAAAAGAGAGTTCTTAGTACTTAACAATTTCTTGAAAATCTTTAAAAATGATCAGTAAATGGAGATAATGAAGAGTTAGCAGACTATTGAGAAAGAGTGGAAAGACGACAGTAGAAGCACTCCTTTAGCTCCGTGATGTATTGAGCAAATGGGAAGCAAGTAAATAGAAGAATCCGCGACCGCTAGACTGCACAAAGTGATGAATGGCCAAATTTTGCTTCAACACATCGAGAGAAGAGTGGAAATTGCAACAACACTAAGTATACATCTAAGGTAAGATTACGTGAGTAAGAAATTATTGGAGAGGTCCAGCCATTGTGAGCCTTTAAAAAGATTTTTTTCGAATTTTCATTAAGAATTTTTACTGTATTAATTCTAAGCATTTTCATGTGTTTATTTTTAAGATATTGCAAAATTTAATTTAATTTTTTGAGATTGTTCTGTTTACATCCATGTGTAATTATCCCGGGCAACGCCGGGTACCTTTGCTAGTCTATCTATATATATAAAAAAGGATGTTTGTGGGTCTGTCTGTGGGTCTGTCTGTGGGTCTGTACGTTTTTTATACAAATCTACAGTTTTATTCCGATCTTGATAAAATTTCGCATACATGACCTTCAAAGCATGAGGAAGGTCACTGTCTACCTCAGATTTCGGAAAAATAATAAATATCGATAAAAAATCGATATTCATGGTTATGGCAAGGCATATTAATGAGAAATATCTCATGACCAACAATGCAAGGCAAAGTTGGTACAACAATAGGTATCAACAATGGTATCAACACGCAATGCACCAACACAAGGCAGGGATCAACAATATATGTCTCATGACTAACAATGAAAGGAAAAGTTTGTGCAAGTGTAATTATCCCGGGCAACGCCGGGTACCTCTTCTAGTGTATATATATTTCTTTTCCAAAGCAATATATTTGAAGTATTAAATGTTTAGTAATATTTAAACAAGTTATCTCTGTTATCCTTGATACATTAATCCACTCTAAGACCACATTATGGTAGCAGAGCGTGGTTTCCCATAATAAGAAGGAAGAAAACGGATTGCAATCGAGGAGCAGAGAAAAATTTGAAGAATTGCCTTTCTGGATTGACTGTCATGGCGGACATGAACACGTTGGGTTTCGCCCGCATCGAACCTTTGTCAGCAAGTAATTATCGCATGTGGAGCATGAAAATAATTGCGTATTTGAAGGGTCGTCATCTGTATGGAATTTTAACGGACGAGGAGCCAAGACGAGATGAATCAGACAAACAACAGATGAGTCTATGGAACGAATGGCCATACAAGAACGAAGAGGTACTGTCAATCCTTATTTTATCACTTACAAATGAACAAGCCTTGGCAGTTGATGGAGAAACTAGTGCCAAAGAATTATGGATGGCTTTAAAGAAAAGACATGAAGGGGTTTCTATCTACGAAGAACTCAATTAATGATTGATCTGGCAAGAATGGAAAAGAAAGAAAAAGAGACTATAGATGAGTATCTTCTACGGGTGCGGTCGTTGGCTGGTGAATTATCGCAACTAGGCACACCATTAGAAGAAAAAGACCTGATTCGTTACATTGTTGAAGGACTACCCCGAAAGTATCTTGATGTAACGACTGCCATAGCTTTAAACCCGTCGTTAACATATGATCTAGTGCGAGAAGCATTATTACAATTTGAACGAAAGAGTGATCATGAGGAAGATGAGATTAAAGCATTTCACGTTAAGGAGCATCGATTTAAAATAAGGTGTTTTCACTGCGGCAAACCAGGACACAAAGAAAAAGATTGTTGGGCCAAGACCAGAAAAGAACCATGTAGGAAAGAAACTGGAAGAGACGAAGGCAATCGAGGACGAAACTGGCGAGATGAAAAATCTATTAGTGATAGGCGTAAACAACATGAATCCTATGGAGGAAAGAATGCTTCAAGAGAAAAGGAGCGAACAAATACAGTAAAAGAACATGCATTCAAAGTATTGGACAGAGGATATAGCGAATATCAATCAGAGGAAACTACTCATCCGGCTAAAGTTGAAAGCATCTGGATGCTCGACTCTGCGTGTTCATCGCATATGGTATGTTCAAATGAAGACATGATTGAGACAAAAAGTGAGAGAATTCTTATAGATACTGCCGAAAATCATCGAACTATACGAGCCGAGATAAGAGGCATCATAAAGGCAGAAACGGTAGTAAATAGAAACGAGACCGTAAATCTCAGATTAAATGATGTACTCTTTGTTCCCAGTTTGCGCAATAATCTCCTATCCGTTACAAAGCTAGTATGTAATGGAAAAAGAGTAGTGTTTGATGATCGAGGAGCACAAATATTGGACGGAGAATCAGGAGAAATAGTAGCTCAAGCAAGTATAGAAGATGGTGCTTTCATTGTTAGAATGACAGCTAGAGAAGTCCACAGCGAATCGGCGCGAGAACAATGTATGCATATGAAGACTGATAAAAACCTACTGTGGCACAGAAGACTTGGTCATGTCAACTACGAATATCTGAACAGAATGATAAAGAAGAACATGGTCAGAGGTCTGGACATTCATGAAGAGGCAGAAACAAGGTGTGAAATCTGCATAAGGGCAAAGATGACTCACATGCCATTTAATAGACTTCAGGAGACGTCAGTTTCAAATATATTAGAACGCATACATGTCGATGTTTGCGGTCCCATGCGAACAGCGTCAATAGGAGGAAGTAGATATGCAATGGTCATCGTTGACGAGTACAGTCGAAGGTATTTTGTTGAGTTTTTGAAGCATAAATCGGACGTTGTAGAGAAATTGAAAGCTTTAATAAAAAGAAGGGAAACCGAAACAGGACGAGGACTTAAGATTATTAGAACGGACAATGGCACAGAGTTCGTCAATAAGGAGTTGGAATCATACTGGAGACTGAAAGGAATAAAGCATGAAAAAACAAGCATACATGCTCCCCAAAGCAACGGAGTTGCTGAACGTGCTAACCGAAGCATAATTGAATCCGCATGAAGCTTACTGATTGATGCTGGTTTACCTGCGATGTTCTGGGCAGAAGCTGTAAACACAGCGGTTTACTTGTATAACGTCACACCAGTCCGAGGTAAAAACAAGACACCAATGGAATTATGGAAAAGGAAAAGGCCGTCAGTTCGTCATTTGAAAGTATTTGGATCTAAAGTTTATTATAAAAATATGCAAGTGTCGCTGAGTAAATTCCAAGAAAGAGCGAAAGAAGGAGTGTTTATTGGCTATTCTACTGAATGTAAAGCATATCGGGTGTATGACCAAGAAGAGAAGAAAATACACGAGAGCCGAAATGCAATCTTTATGGAGGACGAAATGGGTTACAGAGACAAAACAGAAGTAACTCACGATGAAATAAGATATGTGCAGCTACCGATAATGGCATCAAGTATTGAGTTTACCCCAGAGTCACAAGAAAATAACTTAGTAGATGAAGAAGAAAGTGTTACAGAGATACAACATGGAAGAGATGAAGTTGAGATGTCGTCGAAGAGAAGAGGAAGACGCAAGGGAGACACAAATGAGGTGTTAAGGAGACGAAGAGAAGAAGAAAATGCGGATATTGAAAGACAGTTGATAGAGCGCGGTGTTAGAAGGTCAATGAGAAATAAAGAAAATACGATCAACAGAGATATTGTGAATATGGTACAGGAATCTATTCCGAAAACTTATGGAGATGTTTTAGCATCAGAAAATGTCTTAAAATGGAAGGAGGCTATGGAAAGAGAACTCCAGTCTATGAAGGATCATAATGTTTGGAGCATCGTAGATCGAGAGAAAAACATGAAACTTATCCGTAGTAAATGGATTTTCACTATTAAACACGACAATGATGAGAAGAAATACAAAGCCCGTTTAGTAGCAGATGGTTCGAAGCAACGAATTGGTGTAGATTATCGTGAATCCTATAGTCCTGTGATACGAGCAGAATCTTACCGTACACTATTGACAATTGCCGCAACGAAAAATTATTGCGTGCAGTTTATTGATGTTGAAACTGCGTATTTGAACGCAACACTCGATCGTGAGGTATTTATGGAACCACCTGAACATTTAGAAAGGTAACAGGTAGCATTTATGGTTTACCTGAAGCTGGTCGCTGCTGGTATCGAAAGTTTTCAGAATTATTAGTAGCAGCAGGACTGAACGCCACCAAAGCAGATCCGTGCATATTTCAAGGTTACTACAATAATAAGTTCATCGCAATCGGCATTTATGTAGATGACTGCATCATCATAGGTGAAAACAAAGAAGTGGTCGAAATCCTCTTACAAGAACTGAGTAAAGATATACGAGTGCAACTGAAACTGCTTGATGATCAAGTAAAATTCCTTGGAATTGAATTAAAATCGACTGAAACGAGTTACCAAGTTAGTCAAGGAGAATATATTGATGAAATACTGAAAAAGTATAAAATGGAAAACTGCAATCCAGTCAAAACCCCTGGGATTGTAGGACAGAAACTAGATGATTATGAAGGTTCCACCAAAGTGGATGCGACAATTTATCAAGAGATGCTAGGCAGTGTGGGATATCTTGTCACATGTTCCCGCCCTGATCTCGCCTACACAGTGAGTCAGCTAGCTCAATATTCCAGAGATCCGCGACAAATTCATCAGAACGCATTAAAGAGGGTACTACGTTATCTTAAAGGAACGAGAAATTTGACTTTGAAGATTCACAAAGACAACGGGAATTTAAATGTGCACACAGATGCAAGCTGGAACACAACGAAGGACGCTAAGTCATTTGGAGGATATTTAGTAAAAATTGGGAATAATCTTGTGTGTTGGAAAGCCAATAAACAAAAGCTCGTCGCAATGTCAACTATGGAGGCGGAACTAATGAGTCTTTGTGACGCCACATGCGAATGTAAATGGTTTATACAATTATTGGAAGAACTTGACTGTTTGGATCAAGTAAAAAGGCCAGTTATTATCTACACGGATAGTCAATCTGTAATTGACTGGGTCAGAAATTTAAAAATCACAAGGCGCAACAAGCATATTAACAGGAGATATCACTTCGTGAAAGATGAAGTGGAAAAAGGAGAAATTAATATTATTCATCGAAGTTCAGAAGAACTGGAAGCGGATATCTTAACAAAGGATTTGAGTGGTAATATCATGAAGAAACATTTATCAACCTTGATGTTATGTGAACCTGACTGATTATGATTAGATTATATGTTGCGATTACAATTAAACGAAAGGAGGCATTTGTGGATAGTCGTTTGATTGTAATTAAGAAGGTTATTGCATTGTTTATTTTAAGCGAGTTAGAGTTACGTCATGTCAACAATTGTTTGTAATTTGATATGTTCCTATTGTTGTCGTTACTAAGGGATAAAAAGAAGCAAAGAAAAAAAGTTGATATTAACGAATGTTAATGTATATATATTTCTTTTCCAAAGCAATATATTTGAAGTATTAAATGTTTAGTAATATTTAAACAAGTTATCTCTGTTATCCTTGATACATTAATCCACTCTAAGACCACAATTTTTATGATTAAAAGTTTCCTGCGCTTTTCATTTTGGGGATTAAAAGTATTGTAATGCCAATCATTTGTACAATTTGTTACACAGCAATATGACATTTTCGTTGAATTCAATTAGTATAATTTTATTCAATTTGTGACGTTATCACGTGTTTTGTAAGGAATTCATTTTATGGGAAACTTGGTTACTGGAATAATAGCATGTATTATTCAGATTTATAATGGGAATGTGATTTTATAAAAGTTTTGGTGATGAGGTTTTATTATGTTGATAGAATTGACTATTCTAATATTGGATATAATTAATATCACTCAATTGTGAGAGTAAAGAAGGGGAGGTGTTGTGACAGGAAGAGACTGTCTTTTTGGAATTTATTTGATTTAAACAGGAATTGGTCTTTGGATTCATAGGTGAGATGAATTATTGGATTAATTTAGGGATAATTTATATCATGGAGTGAATACAGGATTTATGATTATTATGATATTTTGATTTTGCTTTGTTGGATCTTTATAAAATGAGAAGAGGGAAAGGAGACCGGATGTGCTTTTCATATAAAAACAGTCGTGGGAAACGGAAAGTTATGAGTTCTGCTAAGGTGCTGGTAAGAGGGAGGTTGAGTGCTCTCTGCTCTTGGTTTGAGAATGTTCAACGGCTTAATGGAAATTTGGAGGGGGGCTATCTTGATGTAAACGGCTACTGTGAAGAATACGCAGTAAGTTAATAAATTGAATAGCTTCTCCTTCCAAATTTTGCAAGTGCAGACTCATCAAACTTAGGGAAATGTGGAAATTCGAAATGGGGGGGGGGTGTCAGGTGTTGGAGTTGACCTGGGTAATCCAGTCAGATAGAGCTCAACACTCTGCACATTCCGCCCAAGCTCACTGCATCAAGAGTGACAGTGAACTGCGTCGTCGATCATTTCCATAAGTAAAGGTAATCAGCATATAGTGGAGTCATCAGTGGGAATTGGAGATCGGAAATTGGAACCTCAACATTCTTCAGAACGAATTGAAGCAAGAGATGGAATTTTCTTCATGCGATTGGCGTGGTCAAGAACCTAACATTGAGAGAGGAAGACAACTTCGCATTTGAAATCTTTTGTTGAACTTAGTGGGGACACTTTGAGACCTCCGGTGGACTCACTCACTAATTGATCCGGATCATTTTAAAGTGTGTTTTTGTGCTTCAGTGTGATAAGTGAAATATTTTATGGCCTGTTTAAAATAAAAGGTGTTTAGTGTCCAAGATTGGATTAAATGTGATCACAAGTCTGCAGATGTCTGAAACTACATAATTGTAAGTAGAGAGAAATATTTTGACTTATAAAGTTTCTTAAGTTGTCATGACAAAAAGGTGTGATAAAGGACAGTTTGAGTGAACTTCATTAGAATTGAGTTTCTAGTAGTGCTATCTCTATCCTCAGAGTGATTGAAGGAGTTGAATTTAAATTATTGAATAATTATCTCATTTACATTATTTTTAATCTTTGCATGTTATCGTAATTGTAAGTAATTGGGGATCTTAATATTAACTTTCTTCTTTAACGTCAAGACTGTCATCTTTCTTTTCTTTAGATTTAAGGCTTTTATTTTTATTTTTGTATCTCATTGGTATTCTTTTAACCTTGAATAAAAAGATATTTATTTAATTCTAATCCTTGCCTATCTTATTGGAATAGATAAGACACAACCTGCCACTTCTTTAAAGAACCCGACCTTCGTCTTTGATTGATCGTTTTGAACAAGTAAATACTGAGCTGGTTATTAACCAATCTTTTAATATTGAATCTTTGTGTTTGAAAGGAAATAGAGAAAGGGTTCGATCAAACTAACATTGGTCACACTAGCACCCAATGTGTAAGACAATACAATCAATGACAATGGTTACAAATTATTTCGCAGAAAAAATGCTCGTTTGTTTACCGATGTTATGCTCTAACTAAAAACGAGGCTGAGTGGGTACCGTTGCTCAGGAAGCCTCGTTTTCGAACTGATTCGATTGTGGCACCATCGGAACGTGCTTGGTCCATAATCCATATCCTCTATCATTGATGAGATTTAGGTGTAAAATTCACCTATGAATAAAAACTTACCCAACACTTTGGCTAATTGGTGATAAAGTGTTGTTGTTCGCCCTGATGGTCGGTTAGGGAATGACGTGATATTATTATAAATATCTCTTCCATGCCCTGAGTAGCATGTCCTCTAACTTTGAAGCCATTTAGCCTTCTGGTTACCACATTAAGGTCTCTGAATAGAGATACCTTAATTTGAATCATCCTATATGTAATTAAAACTGACGAGTTCACAATATTCTATTCGCCTTGTGACTACAGTGACGCATTCGACGCTTTAATAGCGGCCATGTCCTGAAACAGCTCCAAAAAAATTGTTTCTCAGACGAACGATTTAAAAAGAATCTATTCGTGAATTCGCTTTAGATCTTTTAAATTTGGGTTAAGAAAATGAATTAATAGGGCCAAGGTAATATAGGGCTGTTTCATGTGACGTCATTTCAACCTGGTAGCCGTTTGTCAGCGGTGTGGATCTAATGCGAGTGGTAGGGTCATTTTCAGTTATGTATTAAATCCTCGAAAAGAAGGAATAAGACTATAGCTGCCACCACGTAAGTTGAATGATCTTTTTGACATGCACAGTAAGTCATCTCATCAATATGCTTTGTCTGGATTTTACCCATGATACATTTGTTCTACTATAGTTATGGTGGAGATATCGTTGAAACATGGAAAGATGATTGCTCAACACGGAACACGCTTATGCAAATGTATTCATTGGTTTTTTTTTTTTGAAATAAGCGCCCCCTATGGCGACTTTTGGTACTATTTTTTTTTTTTTTTTTTTGCAGAAATTATGACTTGTATATTATTAAAAGTCATAATATAAAACAAATTGCATTTGAGTCGACTATTCTGCGTCATTTTTTAATTTATTAATTTCATTTATCTATTTAAAAGAAAAAACGAAAATAGAAACTAAATATAAATACAAAAACAATGTTTCGAAAACGAAAGCGGATGTTTCATGGAATAGCTAAGCGATTTATTTCCCGTTAACGTCTATTGGCTGGCGTTAGAAATGATGTCATCCTGTCGTTCAACTTATGTGGCGGCAGCTATAAATACATATTATTTATTCCACGTAAAGCAAGAAAAGAATACAGAATTCTACAAACAATCAATTTTCACATGACACCACAGCTTCTTAATAATAGCATAGTCTTTTAATCCCCTGGTCTGTGCACAGGCACTAATTTTACAAATAATAGTAGCAGACGGATTTGTTACGTTGTACGATCCAATGACATATATGAAAGATAGACTCCGAATCCTCTTGTCATAATAGTAAAAGACTCCCTTATTAAAATTAAATTACTATTAAATTATTAATAGTAAAATTGTTCCGCATAGACACGAAAAAGGATCAGGAATCAGTTTCCACAAGCATAAATCAAAAATACGCAACTGAAATGAAAATACGTAACTGTAAGATGATCGAAGCGAAATTGAAATTGATCGAAATAAAATTGAAATTGAAACCATGATCAAAAAACTGTTTATAAAATACTTAAAATACAAAGTTAACGAAATGATAAACTTATCATTCCGTGATCAGCGTGTGAAAGAATTATTAATTAGCTACCCTCATGTTTAGCCAGACTGTTTTGAGAGACTGGTTAGATCGACCAAGTCCACTTGAAATTGCTCGAATGGAGCATATACACGCATGCGATTACGCGGGTAATAATGTCGAACCAGTTTATGCAGTGTATAAGCTCTCATACCTCTTAACCATTCACGTGTCTCTTTTTCAGAATGATTTGTTTGTTTAGCTAAACCTTTCACACCACCAAATCCTGCTGGATTAGTGGGGTTAGAAAATGCTTCATCCATGACCAAAATTTAATTAAACTATGTAAAGAACACATCTGTATTTATTTATAAACCTGTATATGCGAGTTCAGTCCCCCTTTTAGTCCGCGTTAGTCACTACTCAGATGCACACTTGTCAATTGAAAAAATGTAACAATTAGCGGAAAATTAAAAAACAAACAATACACCTTGAAACAGAAGTAGTTTTATTTAGAAGAAACTGTAAAAGGGCTTGGAAAAAATTTGGTTGCTCAAGAAACAATAGTTAATTATTAATTAGACAATCAAATTGAGGGTGCCAGTACGACAACCATATGGTGACCACCTCTCCATATGTGGTTTATAAGCTCGACCTGGAGCTGTATATATTGTGATACAAAATCACATAAGTGCGTTTTGCTCTAAGCACTAGGATTATGAAAAAATTAATTTTATTTTTAGCCTTAGGACACCTGAACATGCTGCCATCACGTGATTAATCAAGAAAATGTCATCAACCAGATTTTTAACTCAGACTGCGTGGAAGAATCTTAAGTGAACCACACAAGGTCTGAGGGGTAGTTTCAAATGATTTTAAACACAGACTGCGTGAAAGAATCCTACCCAAATGGGTGGATTTACACTTTCGTGCACACTTTTTGCCAAACTTTCATGATTTTCACCGAAATTCACGGGACCCACCCACAATTGGAATCCTGATCAAAAAGTAATCAAACAGGAACTTCAAAAACAAAGGTAAATAAAACCACACCCAAATGACCGATGACCACACCCCAAAAAAGGATCACACCCAAAAAGACCCACACCCAAAACAGAGGGCCAACACCCAAAACAAGGACCACACCTGAAAGAGCCAACCCCCAGAAACTACACCAGAGGACCAGAGTAGAACCAAAAAGGTAATGGCATAGAAAAGCAGAGACACACCTGGCCAAATAGCCCCGGGATACAAATCGAGGGACAGGGTCCCAGGGGACCTTAGCGCATTCCAGAGCAGGCTGAGAACAAAAGAAAAAGTGTCGGCATCCTTTGATCTTTTGAGAAATCACCCCCTCCACATTCCATTGCGCTCCGAATAGGATCTCTTCTACTAAGGAATAATAGGGTACGTACCTTCACATGTACCGTTAAAATTTGATCGAATTCAAACAAGGAGTTTCCGAGGAACGCGTTAAACATCGATACACTACACAATACACGTTGTTTGTTTATGTAAGATCTTCCGAGCATTCTGCGTTTGTTTAATTTTCATGATGAGCGACTTGCGTGAATACTTGTGCAGTAAAATTTTGCATCAAACTGGAGAGCATTCTGGTTGTAGGGAGTGCTCATTCTTGGTGTTTGTTACAAGGTTGTTCGCAGGCATTAAATACAATGAATTTGTCTGAATACTCTCAAAAGTTGCCATTGGAGGCAAAAAATAAGATCATTGATGAAAGATTACTCAAGCTCATGATATTACGGTGGCGCAATTGGTTGGCGCATCAACACGGTGAGCTGAAGGTTGCTGGTTCGAATCCAGGCTGTGGAATTTTCTTTCTTATTTTCATCAATAATTTAAACATCTGAGGTTTGGGGTGTAAAAGTTGTCACAGACCATTCTTTACTTACTCCTTTAAAAAAAAAAAATACTTGGCGAAACTTGCTTCAGTAGGATTACGTGATGATCCAAACGAAATGAGTGCGGATGTTTTTACTTGTGAACCGGTATGAACTCCCAAGACGGAATGAGCCGATCTGGATATTTATAAGATAAAAACTCCAAGCAATGTAACTAAGCAAGAGAGACTGTAAAAAATAAGCAAGTATGTATAAACTTTCTGTCTGCACCCCAGAACCCTATCTTTTGAACTTAAACGGGGCTTTCTTCAATTTGTCAATCTTTTTTAATATGAGAACACAGTAACTCTTTCAACCGTATAACAACCTAACAGTCTACGTACCAGAAATAACGTGATCACTACATACATGCGAATATTTGGATGGCGTTCACTTGATGCTCGCGATTCAAGCATTACGGCGCTTTTCGCTAAGATCTTTGTTTTTTCCATCATTGTGATCAGTAATAATTTTGGGAATGTTTTAGAACCCTTTATCCCTTTCACATTTACACTGACAGTGAGTGGCCAGTTTATTAGGAACACCCCCAGTAGTACTGTGTTGCGCCACTCCTAGCAGCTATAACACGAATTCGCCGTGACATGGATTCAATTAGCCGCTAGAAGCATTGTTCCGTGATGTTTGTCCATGCGGATGTAACAGCTTCTCCCAGTTGATGCTTATGGATGGTGAAAGTTGAATTCATTATCGTGCTTCTGGAACCATTCTATGACGATACGAGCCTTGTGACACGGAGAATTGTATTGCTGGAAGTATCCTTGCAAGGGGGAAAACACAGTAGCCATGAAGGGATGAATGTGGTCGACAATGATGTTCAGGTAGCCCTGACCATTAATGTGTTGTTCTACAGGTATCAGCGGACCAAGAGTATGCCAAGAAAACATTCCCCAGACCATTATAGTTTCCACCAGTGTGAACAGTGGAAACCAGACAGGAGGAGTCCATCGCTTCGTGCTGTTGTCTCCAAATTCTGTGTCGACCATCTGCATGGTGCAATAGAAAACGAGATTTATCCAGTCGTCGACGGTTTTGTGTTGGTGATCACGGGCAAATTGGAGACGTTTTTTGCGGTTTTGGATGGATATCAAATGTACCCGGACTGGCCGTCGGCTGTTGTAGCCGGTCCTTGCCTATTTACGCGTGTATTGCGTTCAAAGATGTTATTCTGTGATCCAGTCTTGTACTCTTCGGTCAGTTGACGAGTGGTGACGTTTCTATTCGCACGAACAAGCATTCCCTTCCTACGCTCACCCCTTGACCGGGAAAAGCCTAGAAGATGTGCGGTTTCGGAAATACTCAGTCCATCTCGCCGGGCACCAACTATTATCCCGCGCTCGAATTCGCTTAGATCCTTTGTTTTCCCCATGATGACAGTCAAACCACTTGCAGTTGACAGGTGTATTGGTACCGACTGTCACGTGACCAACTGATACGTAGTAATTGCTATGCCAACGGATTTGCATTGTCCTGGGTGTTCCTAATAAACTGGCCACTCAGTGTATTTCGGTTACCACATTTAATTTCTTCTTCGTCCTTAGCTTTTCCCATTATTCGCATGGGGTCGCTATTGTTATTTGGTTTTGGCCAAGGTCTATAAAAGACCTTGATTTTGGCAATGAATTTTACGGCCGGATGCCCTTTCTCCATACCCTCGGTTATCACATTTAACTACGCAGCAAAAATGATCCATAACTGGGTTTTTCACAACGAAAATGTTATGTATTGTTGGCCGAGCTACGTTTTTACTGTTATTAAGAAGCTCGTGGTGTCATGTGAAAATTGATTGTTTGTAGAATTCTGTATTCTTTTCTTGCTTTACTTCTCCGTGCGTGAAATCATTAATATTATTTAGTTTTATTCCTTCCTTTTTAGTGATTAATATACATAGCAAATTTGGCGGCGAGGATTAAACATGAATTAATTCTTCTAACCATGTCAGCTTTACTTGGGCATATCGATGAATTTAACTTTGAAAATGAACTGTATTGGAAAACATATTCCGAACGACTCGGATTCTCTTTTGAAGCCAACGGCATTTTTGATGAAGATTAAACAAAAAGAGCTGGTCTTTTTTCTGTTTGTGGATCTGCAACATATAATTTGATTCGCTCATTAGTTTCGACGAAATTGCCAAACTCTGTCAAATTCATTGATATTTGTAAAATTGCTGGAACAACATTTCAATCCTCAACCAAACGTGATTTTTCAAAAATCCTCTTCCATAAACGTTCTCAACATTCCGGTGAAAGCGTACCTTCTTTTGTAGCTGAGATTAGAAAATTGGCGGAGTGCTGCAAATTCTCTGACATTGAGGAAATGCTGCGTGATAGATTTGTATGCGGTATTTATGATGAATCCGTACAACGTCGTCTATTTGCAGAACCAGAACTAACCTTCACCAAAGCCTTTCAGATTGTTTCAGCTGCGGAGTAGGCAACTAAAATGCAAGTGCTTTACGTAATTCTGTGAATTTCAAAGCTTTGAAAGTTTTCCTTTCACAGCAAAATTCTTCAAAGGGTCCAGTCACGAATATCACTTGTTATCGTTGTAGCGATACTCCTTGCTATGAATGTCGAATGTACATATTGTAAAAAGTCGGACATTTGGAGAGAGTGTGTAACACTAAAAAGAAACACGTACGTAGAACTAAATCTGAACCTTCAAATTCAAGACTCAATTATTTTCATCAAATAATTCAGATTGAATATTTAGGTAATTTATTTCAATTATAAATAAAGAAATAAAGAAATAAACATAGGTTCCTGAAAGAAACCCGCTTTTTCTCATAAACATTAATGCGGACTCACATCTTAGAATCTGAAGTAGATTCTGGTGGAGAATTTTCTATGATTAGTTATAAAACTTTCAAAAGATTTTGGCCTTCCAAGAGATTAGAGCAATCTAAAGTGCAATTAAATACATGGGGCTATGGCAGAGTTGAACTTGTAGGTAAATTCATAAATGAAGTTCGTTTTAAAAGTACTATGACAAATTCTTTTGTTAGTCGCAAAATAGAATCGATTGTCGGAAGAATGTAACTAATTATTGGTTTTACACTACTGTTTATAAAAATCGCAACATCCTGATGGAATGGTCTAATTCATATGCAATTTGCAATATTTGCATACAATGGGTCAGAGTATAAATGATTAGATTTTCAGAGTAATTGCTTGAAAGAACACCATGCCTCGACGACGACGAAGGGTACCATATCAACAGCTGACAGACTTTGAAAGAGGACGCATAATTGGTCTGCGTGAAGCGGGATGGTCGTATCGTGACATTGCTGCTCGTGTAGGACGTAATGTAACGACAATTATGCGTGCATGGAGGCAGTGGAGCGAAGAGAACAGGGCACACCGAAGACCAGGCTCAGGAAGACCCAGCACGACGACACCGCGAGATGACAGACACCTCTATCGCATGTGTGTAGCAGATCGTACAGCCACTTCCACAGTGTTAGCACAACAGTGGGGTGCTACAGTAGGCAGGACAATGTCTGCTAGCACTGTACGACGCCGTTTGATTTCCAGAGGATTGATGGCACGAGTACCATTGTTGCGGATTCCTTTGACTCAAAACCACCGGCGCCTCAGGTTGCAATGGGCCCATCAACACCAACAGTGGCAAGCTGAATGGCAACAAGTTGTGTTTTCGGATGAGTCAAGGTTTAACTTGCAGCACCATGACGGCAGGATACGAGTCAGAAGACATCGTGGCGAGCGCGACCTTCCAGAATGCATCCTGCAGCGTCATTCAGGACAAACGCCAGGGGTGATGGTGTGGGGTGCAATCAGTTACCATGGCCGTTCCCGTCTGATCAGAATCCATGGCAATCTGAACAGTGACCGGTACATCAGGGAAGTTGTGCAACCCGAGGTCATCCCCTTCCTGCAGAACCTTCCAGGCGCTGTATTCCAACAGGACAATGCCCGACCGCATGTGGCCAGAAATGTCCTCGCCTTTTTCCAAGCATATCAGACGCCCTTGTTCCCCTGGCCTGCTCGTTCACCAGACATGTCCCCAATCGAACATGTGTGGGACAGGGTTGCTCATCGATTGGCTCATCAGACTCCTGCAGCAGCAACTGTGGATGAACTGTATACCCGTGTAGACAGAGCATGGCAGGACTTCCCCAGGCCCTTATTCAGAGCTTGTTTGACTCAATGCCACGACGTTTAGAGGCTGTAATTGCATCCCACGGTGGTTTCACCCGATACTAATGTGACAAAAAAACGCATTGTATTGACCTGAAAATCTAATGGTTTCTTTTCTGACCCATGATATGCAAATGCTCCAAATTTAATGTTGATTGGGCTATTCCATCAGCGTGTGGCGAATTTTATAAACAGTAGTGTACAATGTCCGTCTGTCCCCTTCATAATTTCTACATTTTTTGAGGTAGAAGGTTGAAATTCGGAATGTAGCTTACTATGGGCATGTCCACCTTCACTATTTACGGAAGTTTGGTTCTGATTGGTGCACTGGGATCGGAATTACGGGGATGGGAGTCAAAAGGGACAAAAAAAATTCTAATGGGGACAAGCTCCTTCTTGGAATGTTTACAAGATTTTATTATCGGTAGAAATACGATTAACAAAGGACCAAGTATGATAATGCAATAATGTATGACGTTTCAGCGCGGAGGCTTTTTTTATATGAGGCGTTGAAAAGCGCAAATCTCTATACTGTGGCTGATCTAGAGCTTTACAAAAGTAAAATACATAACACAATATAAAGTTCTAAAGTATATAACACAGTTTATCTTTATACTGTGGTACATAAGGTGAAGTGCTATGCAGAAAGTTCATAAATGACGTCACATGGCATTTTTTTAGACCCTAAATTTTGAATTCCAAACATTTTCAGTAAGGAACTTTTTGCATAGATTACTGCATGGAATTACAGTAGGCAATTATTATCCTACATTTTCCGGTATACGTATAAACTGAAGATTTTTTTTTAATTATCTAATAAATTTCTTTTTTTCTTGCTGTTTCGTCTAATAGAATCTTTCCTTAAATTTGCTGTCTTCGATCGGAATGGCGTTATGTTTTGTTAGTTGGTAATTTATCTTTAATACAGTAACCGTAGCTTGTCTGTAAATTTCACGTCAGACTTAATGGTTCCGATGTGAATTATTTATGCTTATTCAAGCCGTTTAGAAGGGGAAAAACTCCTGAAATGCGATAGATTTATATTGTTTCCAGCGAGTAAAATAACCATTCAATTTGTAGCCTTTTGCACCGAGGATGAAGAATCGTATTTCACATTGCATCCCTGATAAATTCCCGTATATTTATTTGCCAAAGGTTTCTGTCGTTACCGCACTGAACATTATTTATTTAATTAAAAATAAATCGAATATTTATTTTCATTTTTTCTTTTTATCTAAATTTCGCTTTTTTTAAAAGTTAAAATTGGCAGACTGCGTATCTAGCGTTGCAGGTAAGTGTTCGAGGAGCAGAAAAGTAAACAACGTTCTGACGTAATCGTTAATTTGCTCTTTGAAGTAAATTAAAATCAATTTTACAGAAATAAAATAAATATTATTGATATTTTCATAAACAAACTGCGCTTCAGCCAGCTTTCAAATTCATGGTACTGTTTTCAAAAATAAAATAAAATAAAATAAAATAAAATAAAATAAAAAATTCAAACGTCATCTTCCTTCATGGTCTTCGTCTTTCCGTAATCGAGTCGCGATTCGCGACAGTAATTTTCCTAAATTTTAGGCGTTGTCACTAGTCACTCGTTGCCGAAAGACGGCGACACCGATCGTCGTACGTGCAAGTGTTTGTGAAACGGAAACAAGTGCGTAAATGTCGTTCTATTGGTCGACAGTGTCGGCCGCTGCCGCCGCTGCTCTTTAGCGAAACACCAGGAAGTTGAAGAATTTCGTTGTTGTATCATTTCTATTGACATGCGTATTAAGTAGGGAAATAGCCAATAGGTCCGTAAAAACCACGTGGAAGGAGGAGAAAAAAAAAAACAAACAACTTGTTGAATTCTTGAAAAAAGAATGTAAGGAATCTTGTATGATCATTAGCTAAAACCAAATCGCAGCCGTGCACAATGAGCGTTTGTTTATAATAACTGAAATGTAATTCATTTTATTTTCTAAAGATCTGTTTCCCATACAGATCTTTGGGAATTCCCTTTGGGGTTAAAGTGTTAATGTTTACCATATTTATTACGTTATCTTATCTCATTGGAAAAGTAATAAAGACGCAAGAACGATCATTAATTATTCCCTCTTTAATTATTATTTCTAGGAGTGTTTAATCAGTTGCCATAGTTGTATATCATATTATCAGTAATAATCACACCATTAAAAGTAGCATACTCATTCATTCTAAACAGTTTATTAGTTCTTGGGCAAACTTATTCAAAGATAACCTAAACATTTTCAATTTTTCTATTAGATGGATGCTGGCATGGAAAATGACTCTGGTGATGTGGAAGTAATAGAAATAGAAGATGGTGAGGATAGCTTTAACTGAATATAAAATATATATACTGGATGGTATTTCATTATAAATAAGTGAATATAAGATAAATGAGCAGATATTGTTTATATGAACTAGATGTAAGTGATGACGATGATGATAGATGGGATGATGATGATGATGATGACGAAGATGATGAGGAAGCCATGAATAGTGATGATGAAGAACAACTGTTCCACTCAGATGCTAAGTTTACATTCACCCATCATACTGGTAAGAACGTTGGTCTTGTTCTGATTTACATTACTCCACGAAATAGTGAATTTGTATTTAATTCAGAAGCTCAATTTGTTATTGTTGTTTTAGAGAATAATATCAAGAGTAGCTTTCACAACTGAGCCATCCTTTAAAAATAAAGAGACTGTAATATTAGATATTAAATGTAACGATCTGCATAATGATATTATTATAGCAACCAGCATCAGACTGAATATTCCCAAAAAAGACTACTGAATGTTACTCATTAATCTTACTAAACAGTCCCAAGAAACCACACCAAGTGAGATTAATGAGTAACATAAAAGAAAGTGAAACATCAATCAGCAACACTAATCAAGGAAACAAATAAAGAATTAAAACAATTAGCTAATTTAAAAACAGGAAAGTTCCAATTTTGAGATCTGTACAATCTGAACAGGGGTCGCGCTGCTGATCACCACTTTTGCCAATGGCTCCAAAAAATTTAAGTAGCAATTTTTATTTAAAGTGGCAAAAGTTGGTGACCAGAAGGGGAAAAAACCCCCAAAAAACCCTGTTTCCCTAATCGCCATTCTCATTTTGGGCTATTCTTGAATTGCTCCTAGGGAGCTTAAAATTACTCAGATCATTTTAATGTGAATCTTGCACTTTTTTTTTTCCTATTCGCTACTTTCAGTGAATGTAGAGGGTGCTATTGTTTTTGAAAAAATGGCAGCGAAAGTAGGATTCTTCCATTTTTAAACTAAAAAATAGATGACTGTTTAGGGTAAAAATTCGTTCTAATAACTATTATGAGAGAATGTTACCTGGGATTGGTGCTCTGTGTTATAAAACCCATGTTTAAATTACTACGAATCCTACTTAGCTCAGTTCAAGTAATGCCACAAGGGCGGCTCCACTTAAACTAAAAGTAGCGAATTGGTCAAATATCACACTTGGCACAATGTTTAGATTACATCATTATCTGACGTTTGGTGATTGAATTTACATTTGTTGGGGTCAGTGTTGCCATCAGTGTGACATCAACAAATTAAAAAACATTTTATAGATTTTTTTTTCTTTGGGGGGGGGGGGGGGGGGTTGGATAGCAAACCATTTACTACAGTACCCATTTCACCCCCCATTTATAGGAGCTTTCACGATATCGGGATTCGCTGCCAGACATCGATTGTGTGCAAGCGCAAAAGGAGTCATTTAGAACTTCCTGTGGGCAGTTTTCAAAAAAGGTGACCGACAACATGTTTACTGAATGGTGTATCGCTAAGTTGAAAGATTATCTAAAAAAAGTACGGGATAGCTATTACTAATTTAAAAAAAAGTGAATTGATAAATTTAGCAGAAAATGTTAAATGTTGGTGCTAACCAAAACATTAAACAAAGAAGAAATATCACAAAGTTTTTACTGATAACATTGCATCATTAATTTATGATGGAACCATCTTACCTCAACCGAATGACCAAACTTTTTTTAAAGGACTTGACTAGCATTCCTGACATCACTTATACAGCAATGTATGAATTTTTAAGTAAGAGAAATGCCTATAAAGCTTTAGCCATGGGATTTCCTCTTTAGAGTGATGGGCACGTTGATAATATAAAATTATCCATGCCATTAAGGAATGGTATAAGATTTATCACAGTGAGTAATGTTTATTTATTTTATTGAATTTAAAATTTCTGAAGTATTATTTATTATGGTGGATGTATATTTTATAACGGATCTCCCAAAAAGAAGAAATTAAATTACTGTAAATAAAGTAGCTTTAGACAAACATGTAGTGCAAAATGCTGTGTAAATTAAATTTGTTTGCTTGTAATTACTTATTTTAATAAATGAATAAAATATTAAATTAAATCAATATTTCTTTTGTTTTATTTAATATATTTTTTTAAGGCAACTTGTACTCCCGCCCAAAAATTAAATTTTAAACCCTATGATTTATGGATTTTAGTGGGGAAAAAACTGGAACTATTCATTCTGGATTATGCTTTTGTCCAGTGCTAGTATAATACATAATAATTTAAAATATCTGCATTCAGTAAGTGGCTTTCAAATGCTTAGCACAACATAGCAACCCTTTATGCTGACCTCCAATTGTAAAATCTGCCCTCGCCCCACAACAAACGAGTCAAATGTGCATGTGCTGCACATGCGCAATAATTGGCCACACTCATTTTAGGCAGTTAAGTCCGATATCGTGAAAGTTCCTATGGTTGTTTAGGTACACTTGAAGTTATTAGCAGGTGCACCTGTTATTAATCAATAAATGGGGCGTTCAAGAATTTGTTGTAGCTTCTATGCATGTAACCTGCCATCCACAGAGGAGAAAAACCACCTGCTGAAACTTCAATTTTAAGTGCAAAAAAAAATCTTATAAACGGTTCGTTATCCAAACCATGTTTATATGAACTTTTGTTTTCATCTTGCTGTGAGGAATTGCCACCAGAAGTTTGTGACAGGGGTTTATATACACCCTATATATATGAAAAATAACAAATTGTCCAAAATAAAGTTCTTCACTTAATATTAGCATAAAACAAAAGAAGTGAAAATTCTGTTGAATCCGCCTCTTATTTATTTCTATTTTCTTTGTTTCAAAAATTTTTCAATGGTTGGTTGAGCAGATCATTAAGATAACAATAATAACATAAACATTGCCTATTCTCAAAAATAATGGTTTGTTTTGTGACTTCTCTTTGTGGTACTTCTTCATGCCTCAATCATAAAAACACATTTGCTAAGTGAAGACTCTTTTGAAACAAAGCACTCTTAATGACCAATATAATGGTTTGGATACCTGCAATTCCTAATTATCTTATGTAGCTGGGTTTTTTTTTGTTGTTTTTTTTTTAATATTGAAGTTAACACTCCAAAAAAACTCTCCACTCCTCAAGAGTGATTATGATACTACTTCATAACTGTTCGTTGCTCTTGCCAACAATTCTTAAGTATCATATCATGATTCACGTAATTACACTGGTGGCAATTGAAAAACAAAACGTCCAGAAGGAGTGATGTCACAATGCTGATTTTCCATAGATGGAAGTTGCGTAAATAAGATCATTAGCATATCAAGTTTTCAAAATTGTGTATAATTGGAGTAACACAATTTTCAGTACGTGGGATACCAGATGTTCTTTTTTTCAGGTGTATAAAGGAGAGTGCCAGGACATTATGAAACAAATACCAGTGTTTGTTTTGGCTTACGAGTACTGCTAAAGATTGTGCCTTTAAGCCATCACTATTCACTTATTTGTCCAGCTAACGGAGTTTGAGCGGTTTGCATGTGGACCTTCCATCAAACTACATGGCTTTTGGAGATGGTGGGAAGAGGAAGGATTATTCATTATCAAAGAATTAAATAAGGAAGACATTATTATCAAAAAATTAAAACAAAATATGCCAAATAAGTAGAATTATTTCAATAAAAATAGCTTTCGTTGGCCCTCTAGGATAGCAAAAATTTTGCCATTGGTCCATTCTAGTAAAGAAATATCAAAGTGCTAAAAGAACGTCCATTTACAATATATTATTTTTATTGACTTCAGTTAACTGGTGTCCTTTCGGACATCTTCAGTAGGTTTTATAATTGAAATTCTTTAGATTTTTTAAACTTCTAACACTAGTTTTTTAATAATAGATTTTTATTTTTAATGATTATGTGAACCAGTATATAGAGTTGAAAATCGATTATAGTTAAATATCTTAATAAACCCTTGTATTGTAAAATGGACATTATGGAATTATAAATATAAATTACACACACTGGCCAATGAATTAGAAACCCGTGATGAATTGCTGTACTGATGTGTAAAGCAGGATCACAGGTCAGAAACGATTGTGATATGCAAATGAATGCAATCATGTGAGGTACATGCTCATTCCAAGCTGCAAGTACAGGGTAGGAACAAGCTGCAGCTACTCAAGTTGAGCAAAATGGGGAAAACAGCAGACCTGTCAGAGTTCCAAAAAGGAGTTATTGTGGGAGCCCGTCTAGCTGGAGCTACGATTTCCAGGACAGTACAACTGACTGGTATCTCAAAAGGTCAGGTCTCCAAGGTGTTCAATGCGTGGAAACGGAACCCACAAGAGTTGTCGAAACGGCAGAATTGTGGATCAAAAACAATCAACACGGACAGGGACCGACGTCGTCTGAGACGGATTGTGCGGCAAAACCGAAGGTCTATTGTGGAGCAACTGACGGCAGACTTCAATGAAGGATCATCGCAACCCATCTACTCCAGAACAATGCGCCGAGAGTTGAAGCGAATAGGGATGGGAAGTTGCATGCTGGTGAGGAAACCCCTGGTGTCGGCAACAAACTGGAAAGTTCGCCTGCGGTGGTGTAAAGAACGGTGTGACTGGACAGTAGACGACTGGAAAAAGGTGATGTGGTCGGACGAGTCACGTTACAGATTGTTTTGCACCGATGGCCGGCACAGAATTTGGCAGCAGCCCCATGAAGCGATGGACCCCTCATGTGTTGTGAACGCAGTTCAAGCTGCAGGAGGAGGTGTCATTGGTATGGGCCATGTTTTGGTGGTATGACAAGGGTCCCCTGATATTCCTTGACAGTCGGGTGAAAGCCAAAGACTACCTGAACATTGTTGCAGATCAAGTTCATCCTGCAATGGTGCATTTGTACCCAAATGGTGACGGGTTCTTCATGGACGACAATGCTACTGTCCATTGAGCAAGAATTGTTCAGGAGTGGTTTTCTGAACATGACACCGAGTTGCAACATCTGCCATGGCCAGCGCAAAGTCCGAATTTGAATCCGATCGAGAATGTTTGGGACATGTTGGAAAGAGACATTCGTTGAAGGCATCTGATTCCATCTACTTTGCAGGACCTGAAGGTCTCTCTGACAAATGCATGGTCTGCGATTACCTTACCTACATTGCAACACCTTGTAGAGTCCATGCCAAACCATGGATGTTCTGTAATTACAGCCAAAGGAGGGTCAATACCATATTGAACGAAGGTTTCTAATTCATTGGCTGGTGTGTGTATTCTAAGAATCTAAACTTGACTTCACTCTTTTCTGAGAGGAGAAAAAGAGAAAAAAATAAGATATTTATTAGTTAATAATGAAGTTCATTTATTATTAATCACATTTATTCAGGAATTATGGAAATAAAAGGGTTGTTACTGGTAAATAAATTGTAGAATGGTCTAGGAAGTTTTTATTTATTGCACTATATACTGTGACATATACAGCGAATACGATGTACAGTATATTGTTTTTTCATGATTTTTCTTGAATTTTTGCTGGTGCGATTAATAGTCTGGAAAATGCAGTACTAAAACATACGAGGAAGTATAAATTGGTTTGTTTTACAGATGCTGTTGTTGCTTGTGACATTAGTGCTGCTGGTAATCTGGCGACATCAGGAGGGCAGGATGATAAAGCATATGTATGGAATGTAGCCGATGGAACAGTAAAATTTGAATGCACAGGTTGTGTGGCACTTTCCTTCTTTCCTGCTAATTATTAAACAATTAACAGAAACTGTTGTATAATTTTCTCCCTTGTTTTTGTTTTTTGATATTGAGGTTGTTTTTTTAATCTTCTTAAGGCCATACAGATACTGTTATTTTTGCTGGCTTCAACCATGACAATAAATTGGTTGCTACTGCCGATATGAATGGTACAATCAAAGCATGGTCAGTTGAATCTGGTAATCAAATTTGGACATCTGAAACTTCAGAAATAGTGGTTAGTTGTGTAAAATAATAAAAATTATAATTTAAAAATTTTTGTCCCAATTATTTGTACAAGAGGAGCTCCAAAACAAATGCTTCCTATTTTTTCTATAATAAAAACATGTGATTAGTTTATGCTTTAATTTTCTTACCGTTAAATCTCCTTTGAGTTATGTGTCCCTTCTCTAGTGGTCAACAAGTCTCTTACATTCCGATATCTGGTCTTGTAAAAATGATCAGTGGTGTGACTGAGCTATTTTCTTGATGGTACCATTGATAAACATCCATTTTGTAGAATTGCTTCCCTCAAAGCCCATCCTTTGTCAGAATTCCATTTGTTTAGTATGATGGAGCCAAGTCAGGGGCTGTATGCTGAATGGGGCAAAACCTTCCAATCAAATTTTGCGCTGTACTTCCTTTCGAATCACACAGTGTCTAATTCAACACGTCACAAAAAATATGATTGACTGCCTGTTCCCCATGGAAATTCTTAAGTGCAATACCTTAGGTGCAATGTTTGATCTCCATTCAGAAACTCTTTCCACCACCATTGCTTTAAATGACCTCAGTGTCACTTAATACATTGATACACTATATGGCAGGGACTTTTGGTAGACATCTGGTGACACTTGCAGTAGATGGATAGCAAGTGGCCACAAAGTCTTGTTAATATTTTTAAAAAAATCACCAACAAAAAAACATGTTAATCTTGGAATGAAACTGCTTCTGGGAATTAAGATAAACTCAAAAATTTGATTGTAGTTTATTATTGCCGATAGAGGGAGCTGCTTTAGGGCATTGCAGTTAGTTTTTCAAAAATGGTGACTGTCCGTAAAAAAGCTCTGTGCTTGGCATGGTATATCAAAATTGATTCTGTTATTCAGACGCATCGAAACTTCAGAATAATATTTGGTAAGGATCCACCATCTTTTGGGAGTATAAAACAATGGCATTCCAGATTCATGGAGACTGGTTGTTTATGTGATGAGAAAAGAAAGAGTTATGTGATTCTTCTTCAGGGCGGCCTAGTATATTTGAAGAAAGAGTTAAGCAAGTGCGGGAAGCCTTTCAACGCAGCCTGAGAAAATCAGTGAGGGCTGCATCTCGCCAGTTACAAATGCCTTGTTCAACTGTCAGAAAGATCTTTTCATAAATATTTGCATTTATATGCATGCAAAGTGCAAGTTGTGCATGAGATTAAACCCAATGATAAACCCGTATGTTTGGCTTCGCAATAGATAAACCAATGCAACATGTTGATGTAGACAATGATTTTTTAAAAAAACATAGCCTTCTTGGATGAAGCAACATTACACGTTTCTGGTAAAGTTAATAGGCATAATGTGAGAATATGGGGTTCCAAATTCAGACTACCCTCAAGCTGTACGTGAACTCATTCGGGATAGTCCGAAAGTTAATGGGTCGTGTGCAGTCTTATGTGATAGTTATTAGACCCTTTTTCTTTTGTGAGACTACAGTTAATGCATCAGCTATCCGGATATGCTTCAGAATTTTGCTGTACCCGAACTTCAAAGCCAACTGCCATATTGAGGGTTAGAAAAGCAAGCATACTTAAATTGACAGTTTCCCATGAGAGAGAGAGAGAGCAGGTGAGATGGACTGCTGCTCTGGCCGCCAGGATCGCCAGACATTATGGTGCTCGATTTTCTTTCTATGTGGCTTTGTGAAAGATGTGGAGAGTATTGAGAACTTGAAAGATAGCATCACAGCTGCAATTGCGATGGTAGACGAACGCATGTTAGTGAAATGTGAATGGGAATTGAGTACAACTGATGGGCAATTAAAGGTGTACATCTAGAAGTTGTGTAAATCATCTAGAAAAAAACTAGTTGAGAATATTTATCATTTTCTGCAATCCAGGTTAACATTTTGTTGTTGGTGAATTTTTGAAATATTGACAAGACGTGTATAATTCTCCCAGAAATAGTTTTCATTGTTGACATACTGGCAAGATAAAAAGAATAGGAGGCATTAGTTCCAGAGCGTCCCTTGTAAAAATCTGCTAAATTATTTTTTTTTTTTTAATTATATATTTGATTATTTCTCTCTTATATAGTGGGTTCAGTGGCATCACAGTAGCAATGTTTTGCTTGTAGGAACTACAAATGGTGATGTCTGGCTTTGGGCAATTCCCATGTCTAATTGTAAAATATTCCCAACCCATGGGGCGCAAGCAGAGACTGGGAAATTTTTGGCTGATGGTATTAAATTAAAGAAATTTATTTTTTATGTATTTTTTTTAAAAATTTGTGTGTACGTATTTCT
Source organism: Rhysida immarginata (assembly GCA_023313115.1). Taxonomy (NCBI): domain Eukaryota; kingdom Metazoa; phylum Arthropoda; class Chilopoda; order Scolopendromorpha; family Scolopendridae; genus Rhysida; species Rhysida immarginata. The sequence goes on along the minus strand of JAHWFO010008089.1, from coordinate 203,381 downwards.
ATAATTTGAAATTCTAATAATAATTCTAAAAATAAAATTCTGTATTTAAAGGAAAAAGAGCCATTATTGGTTATGCCGATGGAACTGTTAAAATATTGGACCTAAAGTCCGAGAGTGTTTTGCATCATTTTAAAGGTAGTATATTTTAGAAATATAGTGATTTTTTTTTTTAATGTTTCTTCAATTTATGTTTATGGTAAAAAGACATCGAACACGTAACGTTTACTAGCTGATGATTTTTGGACCAACATCTAAGAACATCATTTGAAGATTTTAAAAAGAAAAACAATTCAGTTGTTTAAAATTAAGAAAAAGATTTTGTGAAGATAGTTGCAATTAATTAAGGTATCTGTGTTGTCTTTGCATGGTCTGATTGATGTTCACTGGATTTACTATACATATTTCCCCTTCAAGCTTGCAGGATCACAATTGCGCATAAATGTGCAGATCCGCAAATAATGTAATTTACGGTCGATAGGCTGCGGCCTAACTATTAAAAAGTGAAAATATTTACGTGTGCAGCCTAACCAATGCTCCGGCCAAACTTGTGTTTTGTTTGGTTTTTTTTTGAAAAGGTGACTTTTAGCACTGAGGCCTATCCATTGTTGTGGCCTCTTTACCGTAAATTACATTCAAACCTTCCTATAATGAAGTCATTGGGGCCTCCCAAAAAGTTTGTTATTCAGGAAGATGCTTAATACTAAAGATTAACATACTTCGATTTTCTAATTAACAACATTAACAATCAGTTATTATATTTTATACATTATTACACAAATGCTAATACAAGTTCTTATTACGTATTAATCAGTTTTCCTCTGCAAATACAGCCTCTCCCCAACTTACGATGGGGTTAGGGACCAATTTATGCATCGTAACTTGAAAATATCATAAGTCGAATATTATAAATAAGATATAAAAACATTCTACACGTAGAGATATATATATACAGGGTCTCCCTCAAAAGACTCCCTGATTTTAAGAGTAAATATATCGGAAATGGAGATCTGTAGAAGAATGAAACAAAAGTGAGCGAAACAAGTGACATGTTTATTTCGAAAGCTGTAAAAATCTGATAAGGAAGTTACAAAATTAGTTACAAATGTTTGTCTTGTGATACATAACAAAAAATGGGAAGTAACAAACTAAATTAACAAAATAAAATAAGGGAAGTTAATTCTCAGACATGATTTAATATCACACTTCTCTAGTCCAGGAATTATCAGTCGTATTTCCCTTCTTTCGTTAACCGCTCTCTCACTCAGGGCTCTAGATCTTACAGTTTGACTATATACATAATAAATAACAGAAATGAAAGCTACATTTTTTCAGGGTCTTAGCACCCATGTTCAATTTTTATTACGGTATTTATTATTTTTATAACAGGATTCTTGTGCCTCGTCCTTCTTTTCTTCTACATCCGGTTTAACTATACAGTAAAAGAGTGAACCATTGGTATGGTCGCTGCAAAGCATGGTCGCCAATATTGCATCGCTCATTTCAAACTTCCTCGTGTTTTATTTTTCTTTTTTCAGATTATTTTTTCATCTTTTCACAATGTATTGCATCTCCAAAAAATTGCAACTCGAACAATCGTAAGTTGGGGTAAACTGTAATTAGTGAAAATTCATTGCATTTTTTAGTTCACAGCTATTTTTGCAATGAAATCATTATATAGACTTGAAAACAAATGGTTCAGTTGCAGTAGCGCATCAGAGTAGTGAGAAAGCAGTCTAGAAATCATTTTCAAAATTTGTTATAAGGAAGCATTTTATATTGTATTTGGTGGAAGTTTTCAAGGTCATTTGGAGGTCAACTTCATTTTTTTTTTTTTTAATGGATAGCTGTTTTTGTTGTGTATTGCCTCTTAATATGGAACATTATTTGTTCAAAAATTTCTTTTCGATGACGCTTGGTTTCCGAGATAACAGTTTGTAACTCTTTATTTCGATCACTTGGTATATACTATTCTATTGAATGATCATGGAAAAAAGAGGAGGGAACATCCTCTTCAAGTTGATAATGTTTTTTATGCAAAGATTATAATATTAATTTTATATTTTATTTAGGAAGTGATGCTCATGAGGCCCTTATCTCTACTGTTGATGTCTATCATGATAATGTAATAGCTGTAACAGGATCACAAGATTCCACAGCCAAGCTGCTAAACACTCAGTCACATAAGGTTAATTGATTCTATATCTATAAAAATAAACAGGTTTTAGATTTTCATCTAATAAAAATTAAATTATCTGAGTTTATTTTTTCCTTCTCAGGTTATTACTACATTAAATTGTGATACAAGAGGTGAAGCAGAGTCTGATGTTGGTGTAGAAAGTGTGGCTCTTTGTTCACTGTAAGTTTTGAAAGGGATATATAAAATTTATTATCCCTAGAAATTTTTATCACATATTATAAAAATTTGTACAGCATTAGAAAACTTTGTATTTACATATTAGCTAGGCAAAAAAAATGTTATAAGAACAGACAAATGAATAACAAAGACGAAATTGAAGCAAAACATGTACAAGGTGGTTATAATTAAGTGACACCATTTAGACCCTTCTAGCGGCTGTTCTGGTAATCAGATTTTGACGAAACTTGAGATATGTTATACAGACCATGGGGAAGAGAATTTTGCAATAAAAAAAGTTAGTTCACATTTTGACCGCTACGTCAAAATATGGCGCATGAATAATAACAAAAACAAGTTAGAAGCAGAGAAATTTATAAAATCAGAGCATTTGTTCAATATGCATTCCATTTGTGTCAATGACATGTTCAAAGTGCATTATTACATGTTTCACAGTGGAGCGAAGGGCTTCCTGAAGAATCGCAGGGATATGGCGTGTTATGCTTGCTTTCAATTCAGGGACAATCCGTAATCTTCCTCCATAGACATTATCTTTCAAAAAACCCCACAACCAGAAGTCACAAGGGTTTAAGTCCGGTGAATGAGGAGGCCATGCAGTTGGAAAAGTTCTCAAAATCACCCGATCATCTTTAGTGCCTTGAGGAGTGTTCTCTTCAAAGAAAAAGGGGCCAAGAATGGAATGTGAAGTGAATCCGCACCATAGAGTCACGTAATCACAGTGCAAAAGCTTTTCATGCACAACCCTCGGCTTTTCAGTGCCCCAGATGCGACAGTTTTGAGCATTCACTGCTCCGTCTAGTGTGAAATGCACTTCATCTGACCACAAAATGGCCATGCATTATCGACGGCTATTCGAGCCAGAAACTGGCAAGAAAAATCAATGCGTTTTTCCGGATCTTCATGAAGCAACTTTTGAACCATCTACTTTAAAATGGAACGCAAAACTTTTTGTACAGTAGACCACGGAATAAACAAATCACGTGATACGGCTCGAGCACTTGCTGAAGAATATTGGGAACTTGAAGCACTCTCCACTACAGCAGCAGCAACGTCTTCCACAGTCTCATTTGCAATTCGTTTCTGTCCTCTCCCTGGCAGCACACCCAACTTGCCAGTTTCTTCAAATTTCTTAATCATCTTCTTTAAACCATTAATGGACATAGGCCCATTTCGCAAGTTTTTCAAACGTCGATATTCTCTTAGTGCAGCAGAAGCATTATTGCAGTTCTGGTATAACAACTTCACCAATAAAGCTTGATCCTTTTTAGCTAAAGCCATCGTGAAGAATGACTTTACATTTAATTTCACTTTCATTTTAAAGCTTTTCTAATTTTACATCTCATTTGCATAACATCTCTGATTCAGTAAAACTCCTCAGATAGTTTCTTACATGACCAGCACCATATTTTGATGTAGCAGTCAAAATGTGAACTAATTTTTTATTGCAAAATTCTCTTCACCCACGTGATTGTGGGTGATTGGTTGGTCCGATTTGGATGATTTTTTTTTGTTTTGTTTGTTTTTTTATGCTGAACAAGTTTGCAATTGGGTTTTTTCCTCTATCCCTTATGGATTTTGAATGTGTCCTAATTTGTATATTTGGGATTATGAAAAGTGCACCATGGGATAGGCCACCCACAACTTCCTATTCATTGGATTCATCAAAATTGACATATTTGCTTTGGTTCAAAAAATAAAAGGGGGGTTCAGACTTTTGTATTCACCCTGTATATCTCAAGTTTCGTCAAAATCTGATTACCAGAACGGCCACTAGAAGGGTCTAAATGGTGTCACTTTAATTATAACCACCCTGTATTTAGCACATTCCCTTCTCGTGTAACATGCTTATTGAGCTAAGCTGGTCCTTGTGTCTTTATAGCCCAAATTACTGGTCTACTGTCACCTACATAGCTCAGAATATGAATTATGGATTTTTTTACCTGCATATTATGCAAATTTTCGGCTACATAAACTACAACAGCATCACCTTTTTCCCTATCAGCGACGTTTAGAACTAGATTTACTTTTTTTAGGAATCCTTCTTCCCATGTTGTCATTACAGTTGACTTGCATTATAACGACATTACTGAAATATCGAATTTTTCATAGATATGGTCAGATTCACAAAGAATGAATAACTGCTTATAAGTAATTCTCATGTAACGAAAAACTGGGTAAAACAGTGATTTTCTAATGACACAGAATTGAATGTATAACAATTTCACATCTGAAATAACAAACTAAGGCCCAGATTGTTATTAACGACATCATAAATTTGGCAAGTTACTGATTTGTTGTAAATGCAATTCACAAAACAAGTTGTTGGGCTTATCATTCAAAAAATTGTCGTCTGATTTCAAGAGTACAGAAATGACTTCTTTATATGCTAGAAAATAACCAATAAGAATCTATACTAGAGCGGAAGTAAGGGAAATGGAAAAATGTCAAAAGCAAAAGTTTACTTCTTGAAAAATACAGTCGTTAATCAATGCCTTAAAAAACACTCATTCTAGAAATATGAAATGCTGAAAAAAATGTTGATAAAGAAGCACATTGGAACTAAATATAATCGGAAGTCAATGCCTTTAGGCTGGGAGAGGGTGCGAACAATTGAACAAGTTTGCCAGTTTATTCTTTGATTTATATCATATAGTTTAAAGGTATATTTGTTTTTACAGGGTGTTCTCGAATAACGTGTACAAACTTGGGGGGGGGGGGGGCGAGAGAGGGATCAAATCTAAGCAACATTTCTTTCATTTTTTTCTCTGGAGCATTGTTTTTGAGATAAAAAATGTTGGACGTCACGTAGACGTAATATGCCACTCAACCCATGCTTCTGGAACACGTAAAAATCATGTTCATTCATGCAATAAAAAGAACAAAAACTCATTGCATATATTACAATAATGTGACTTGTTTTTATGAAACGTGCAAATGTTTTACAATAACTGTTCAAATTGACTCCCTCTGGCATGAATGCATGTTTCACAACGTCGCCGCATGGACTGACATACACGTTCAAAAGTCCAACCTTTTCAGAAATGAACTCACCCAAACATTTCTGTCGTGTACTGGTGGAACTGTGCATCTTGGAGGTCTTTCCTTGAGACCTGAATAGTATCTATCCAAACAGCAGTTTTTATCTCAAAAACAACAACCCAGAGAAAAAAATGAAAGAGGGAAATGTTTAGATTTTATCCCTCTGTCATCCCCTTAAGTTTGTACACGTTATTCGAGAACATCCTGTATATCTACGGAGCTTCTCGGCCAGTTGAAAAATCACATCCGTAGAAAATCTACAGTATCGAATATTCAAATACCATATAAGATCTATAAATTCAATGGTAAAAAAAAAAAGTCTTTTCCTACATAGAAACTTGAGATTAACATATAAAAAATATTTTAGGGATTCTGGTGAAATTAGTTATAATAAGAGTCAAATGTAGTCCCCCTATCAAATTTGATGCCATTCCGGTAGTGAAATCAAGCTATAGTTCATTCAGCCTAAATTTGCGCAAGATGTAAAGAAAAGCATGTGGTGAAGTAAGATGCCATTGGCTGATTGAGCCTTGCAACTTCCGTGTTCTAAAGTCCACATGAAAATATACTTCGCAAAAGAAAAGGGAAAACTGACTTAAAACTATAAGAATCAGTTCTAAAAACATTTAATGATATTAATTGTAATATAAATAAAATAAATTTACTTTTTCTTTTTAATAAATAGCAAAAAGCCCTAAAGAGTTTCAGTTAATCTCTTGAGAGCATAAGGGGATTAGCAGATTAAAGGATAGAAAGAGAGGGATTCATCAGGCCTTGGCAACCATGTGTATCAGGGAGAAGCTAAATAGATTCCTCCAATCACAGGAGCCTGCACAGGGATACCCGATTATTTTTTGTTTACATCTCGCGCAAACGTAGGCTGGATGAACTATACCGATGTCTGAATACTGTCAGTTTAATTATAAACATCCTGTATTCATTGGCTTTTGATGGGTCCGCAGAGCACCTTCAGGGCTGAGCACAATATCATACAATATTAGTGTCAGCCTATTTAGCATTACGGCAACAAAGGTTTGCTCTCAGTATGTCTTTGCCAGCTTTTGCTGATGAGTATGCCTTGAGTGGCAGGGGTAAGGGTAGACATGGCATTTCATATTAGTCCACATGATTGCATAAGGCTTCATATCCCCGCAAATAATTTGGTTAGTCTTGGAAGTACAGTCGAACCTTGATATATTTACTTCTTTTAAATATAATTTTGATGTCAACACATTTAACATGCCAGTAAATCAAATAATTAGAAATGAATCCATTGTTTTAATACTTAGATGCTTCCTAATAAGTGATTCTGTCACAACTGTATTCAGTTTTCCCTTTGCTGACTATTCTGAATGGTCATAGAGTTAAGATTAGTTGTGGACTTTTCTAATACTATTCCAAACTGATGAATGTGTCTGTGAAAGATACAAAATTGGGATTATTGCTGATATTACTTAAAAATGCAAAGTTTTTGCAACCTGTTGTGAATATATGCTTTGTTTCAATTGTATTCTTTAATTTTATTCCTTAAATTTGTGTTTTAAAAGACAACCAGATTGTGCAACAGGGACATTGAGAGGCACCCTTGGCATCTGGGACTTGCCAACGCATACACAAAAACTCACGTGTAATAATCAGGTAAGATAGGAAAAATTGAGAATGTTTAATGATTTGTGGTTAAGAGACAATTTTAAAAACATCCTAAAAGTCTAAAATATTTTCTTGAGGCAGGAATAGTTCGAGCAATGTGGCATCCAAATTCCTCAGTTATATACTGCGCTTGCTTAGATGGCATCGTAAGAAAGTGGGATCCACGAAGTGGTGAGCAAGTCAGTCAATGGCAAGGTCACCGACTTGGAATACTTGACATGTCAATGTCAAGGTAATTTATTTTAGTGACTCTTATTGATATTAAAGGACAACTCCACAGTTAGATACAACTTTATTTAAATCAAAAGATTAACGCATTAATAACATTGTGGCAAATTTAATATTATTTATTTGAACTCTATATGTGTGAAAAAACAAAATTTACGAGTGCAATTTTCAGTATCAGCATCCATCTTGGTAACATCAACGGAGGAATGCTTCACAGTGGAAATTAATCATCCCGTAAATAAAATAAAATGGGCTTATGCCATGACGTTATTAATCGGGGGGGGGGGGGGGGGGGGGGGGGGGGGGGGGGGGGGGG
>JAHWFO010008089.1:37239-195674 GCA_023313115.1 Rhysida immarginata | reverse complement strand
CCGAAGTTGAAAAAAAAAGCACTGGCCGACATATACACTTAAATGGCCAGTTTATTAGGAACACCCCCCCCCCGCCAATATTGTGTTGCACCACCTTAACAGCTATAACAGACATTGTTTCGTGATGTTTGTCTATGCAAAAGCTGCTTCCAGTTGATGGTTATTGGATAGTGGTGAATCCATGCGTCGAATAACCCGTTCCAGCTCATCCCAAAAATGTTCAATTAGGTTCAAATCAGAGGACTGTGCTAGCCAGAAGAGTAAATTGAATTCATTATCGTGCTCCTTGAACCATTCCATGGTGACACAGAGCACTGTCCTGCTGGAAGTATCCTTCCGACAGAGGAAATATAGTAGCCATGAAGGGATGAGTGTGGTTGGTAGCAATGTTCAAGTAGCCCTGACCATTAAGGCGTGCTCTAAAGGTATCAGCAGACCAAGAGTATGACAGGAACACATTCCCCAGACCATTACAGAGTCTCCACCAACCTAAACAGTGGAAACCAGACAGGAGGGGATCCATCGCTTCGTGCTGTTGTCTCCAAATTCTGTGTCAGCCATCTGCATGGTACAATAGGAAACTGGATTCATCCAGTCGTCGACGGTCCAGTGTTGGTGATCACAGGCAAATTAGAGACGTTTTTTTGCGGTTTTGGATGGATATCAAAAGTACTCAGACTGGCCCTCGGCTGTTGTAGCCAGTCCTTGCCTATTTACGGTATGTAGTGTGTTCAGAGATGTTATTCTGCGATCCAGTCTTGTACTCTACGGTTAGTTGACGAGTGGTGACGTTTCTGTTCGCACGAATGAGCATTCCCTTCCTACGCTCAATAACTATTATTTATTGTATTCCAGGGTTCTTGTGTCTCGTCCTTTTCTAAATATATATCCGTTCTGTCTCCAAATTCTGCGTCGGCCATCTGCATGTTGCGATAGGAAACTGGATTCATCCAGTTGTCGATGGTCCAGTGTTGGTGATCACGGACAGATTGGAGAAGTTTTTTTTGCGGTTTTGGGTGGAGATCAAAGGTACCCTGACTGGCCCATCCTTGCCAATGTATGGCATGTAGTGCGTTCAGAAATGTTATTCTGCGGTCCAGCGTTGTACTCCATGGTTAGTTGACGAATCGTGATGTTTCTATTTGCACGAACAAGCATTCCCATCCTACGCTCACCCGTTGGATCGACGAGTCGTTTACGGCCACAGGGTTGTCTTTGGCAGTTTTTTTTTTTTTTTGTTCATGTTTAACCTGTCCTGGGAAAAGCCTGGAAGACATTCGGTTTCGGAAATAATGTCCATCTCGCTGAGCACCAACTATCATCCCATACTCAAAGTTGCTCAGAACCTTTGTTTTCCCCTTGGCGACGATCAAACCACGTGGAGTTGACAGGCATGTTCTCGCTTTATATCGGTACAGACTGTCACGTGACCAACTGATACGTAGTAATTGCTATGCCAACAGATTTGCATAGTCATGGAAGTTCCTAATAAACTAGCTACTCTGTGTATGTTGCTGATTTTGAAAAATATAAGGCGTATCTAAAAAGTTTGGTGAACGGAAGCATAAAAGAAACAAAATGCTTTTATTCAGCCTCAAAATGCCATCTGTTGGACACAATACACGGACATTGTTGACTTATTACAGCAGCTTTATCAAAGGCCTCTTTTGGGATCAATCGAAGCACACGACATCGGATGTCTGCAAGTAGGGTGGATGTGTGATAACAGTTACATGGTGTTGGGCCAAGTTGTGTACACGGATCGCAGTATGCGGGCGTGCGTTGTCATGCAACACACTCTGGGTACAGTTTTATTTAATTCTAATGTTGTTAAATAATATTTTCAATGCATAAATTTTGAAAAGTATTTTTTGTTTAATTTAAACAAGAGTAAAAAAGGTAAATTATTATTTTTTTAATTGTTTATGTCATGATTTTATTCACTGCTAAACCACTAAATCTGCCTGCCCCCCCCCCCCCCCCCCCTTCGAAAAAATAACGAAATTTCCCATGTACCCAGACTTTGTGGACACCCTGTACTGTCCACTCCTGGACCAACATTGCATGCATTTCTGTGGCAGTTTTTCCCAATTTGTAACAAAACTTCATGTTTATCTGTTGCTCCATTTCGCACACACTCATTTCAACTGCCCGCAGCAGACCAATTTGTGTCGGCTTATTGCACTACTTGCTATGTGCACTCTCTCTCCCTGTCTAACAATTGAAATCTGATGTTCAACTTGACATACCCAAACAAACTTTTTTGAATAGAATTTGTTACACTGAAACTTCAGATATTACTCTTATTGCAGGTTAGACAACTGTATGCTTAAATATAGGACTGCATTTCTTTTCTCAGACTTAACCATAATTCTTTTTCTTTTCCCTCTAGAGATGGTCAGTACATTGTAACTGCATCTGATGATAAGACGTGTAGCATATTTGCATCGTGAAGATATTTTTTTTAATTTATACATACAAAAAAAAAAAAATAACCCACCACAACTGATAGAAAAAGATTTTTTAATAAAAGTGTACAACTTTTATGACTGGATTATAAAAATTACAGAGCATGTCGAGTCTACAGGATCTTTACACTACAAATGCTGTATTTTGTATTTACATGTGAATTAACTGTCATTAAACTTTAAAAAAAAAAAAAAAAAATGCTGGAGATGGTATGTTGGCTCTTATTTATTTTTGTCCTTTGCATAAGTTGTACTGAGTCACTGGTTCCCCTTAGATCAAAAATTATCTTTATATCTTTTAGAATTAGGATTTTTGCTTTCCTTCGAAAAAAGTAAGTTATAACGACATGATTTTAGATTTATTAACACTTCTTGCTACACAAAAAAAAATAAAATAAAAATAAAAAAAAAAACATTCATACAGGAGGGGAGGGGGGCGGCGGATGCAAAAAGACTATTTTATAAATTTAAAATTGGAATGATAAATAATTTACAATAATGTACAATTCTCAAGTAAACTGTAAATTTATTAAAATAAAAATAAAGAAGGGAGAAGGAGAGGATTAATCATTAGAGGCATCCTAATTACCACCCTATCTGTGATTGAAGGAAATACAACAAATGTGCATCAATGTAAATATTTGCTGTCTGCTTATTATGCCAAAGTTTTCAATACTTTAGAATTTTTTAAATTTAAAAGTTCTGTAGGATTCTTCATTTTTTAAAGAGGTTTATGATGAAAACCAATAACGGAGAAATTGGGAGGGGATGAAAGAAACATTGGCTTAAGTGTATTTTCCTTCTTCCCTGGAATTACGACAAGCAATTACACTTAATGGGGGGTCTTAACACTTAAGTATACGTTTTACTCTTTACAATTCGTCACGTAGTAGCGTATATCTATTCCGAGATGGTGCCAGTTTTTTGAAGGTCGACTCTGGTGGCGTTGTTGGTCCTTTGGCTTCTTTTTTTGGTTGCTGTACCTGTAGAAAAATACAATTATCAAACGTGTTAAGGGTCTTCCCATTGAAATTCACCTGATTAATAAACCGCAAGATTTTTGAAACATCTGAAAATATTACGTTGGTACAAAATTAATGGCCGATTTGCATGGGAGTCTATATGCAAATTATTTCTCTACTAGTACAGCCATGTGACATTTAAAGCTGTATTTCTTCTATTTAAGCTGATGCTAAAAACTTCCTCAAACGCCTTACGTTGTGAAAGATTAGATCAATTTTGCAAATGATCTGCACAAGATACACGCATACGAGTTCAAACATGGCCATAATGCTGCCAAATCACACAAAACTTCATCAAAGCATGGAGTGACGGAACAACTTCTCAACGTACAATGCACACACGGTTTGAAAAATTTCATGGTGGCAATACCACCTTTGAAAACAAGAATGGTCGTGGCTGTCTATCAAAAGTTGGTGACAACCAATTGAAGATATTAATTGAAGCAAACCCCTGTAAATCCAAACAAGAAGTTGCTGAAGAGCTCAATGTAGACCATTCAGAAGTCAGTCATCACTTGAAACAAATTGAAAAGGTGAAAAAGCTGGATAAATGGGTGCCCAAGTTCACAGTTTGGTGGCCTGCAACCACTCATTCATCACAGCTTCCTGAATCCAGGTGAAACCATTTCTGCCCAGTTATACGTTCAATAAATTGACGACATGCACCAGAAACTTTTAACAACAACAACCACCAGCATTAATCAATCGAAAAGGTCTCATCTTGCTTCACGATAACGCTCGGTCACAGGTCGCAATGGTCACCCGCTGAAGCTAAATGATCTTGGAGCTACGAAACTCTGGATTATCCAGCATATTCACCTGATTTTTTGCCAACTGGCTACCACTTATTCAAGCACCTCGTCAATTTCCTGCATAGGAGATGCTTCAAAAGCCACGAAGATGCGAAAACCACCTTCAACGTGTTCGCTGCCTCCAGAAGCCCAGAATTCTACGCAACCAGAATAAATAAACTTGTCTCTTGTTGGCAAAAGTGTGGTAAAATGTTTTAAAGTAATTGTGACATACCGGCCATCAGTTTTTCACCAACTTAATAGGACAGCAAGAAAGAAAATATACCATATTTTGATTCATTCCCACCTTTTTTCAAAGTACAAGTGCTTCAGTCAATTTACTGTTTGATATGTTTGAATTTATTTATAAAGGGTATCTCAAACCTTTAGGGTCAAAATTATACAGATGGTACAGGATTGTAAACTTACAAGGCAACCATCCGAACCTGTATGTCACAGTTTCAAACTAAATTGAAATATTTTATTTACCTAGAGCTACTGAGTGCCCTTAGCAAATAAGAAATTGCACTATTTTATTTTTTAATGCACCACAAAATAAAACCAGATTCTGCACCTAAGCATATATTGGAAGCAGTGGTGCTGTGTGTTGGCTCAAGTTTAAGTCTTCTACCATCTGTAGAATTTTGATCTGGTTTCAGACATCCTCTATAATCCATATTACCAGAATTAATAAATTCTACAGGGTGTATCTGTAACAAATTTTGGGGGGAGGGGTCCTGGGATCAAAACGAGAAAGAATGTCCCTATGGACATGTGTCCTACTAACTACTGTTATTGAGTTACATGTCTATTTAAACAGATGACACTTGTTTTCATTCAAGGCATCAGCAGGACATGTACAGAGGTGTTTTTGGTGTGGTGTACGCTATTCTGGATAACGATATCAACGATTTCGAAGAGTGTATCATTAATGTCCATATAGCTGTTCAACAGTACACTGGTATCTTCACTAGTCCATATTGAGGCATTGCCATGCATGCATGCATGGACACTTTTGAGCATCTCCTGTGATGTGACCAATGTACATCCTGTAACTCGTTGCATGCAACTCAGTAACAATGCTTTATAGGACATATGTTCATAGGGACATTCTTGTTTTGATCCCAGGAATTGCCTGTGTACAAATGTATATTACACCCTGTGTACAGGATTAAATACACAGATTATTGTACAGGTCTTGAGGAGCTGATTCATTATGACATCATCCTTCTGACATATGCCAACAAGCTGACTTTTAGAAGCCTTGAAAATGACATCATTAAGTCAAATGGCTACTCAACAGCTCTTTATTATAATGTTTAATCTTATGTATGCCCAATCCATAGCATTTACAACATCAATCATTGGAAGGAGGTCATATATAAAGCTTTAATTTGTGAAATGGAGTGGAGAACGTTTTAAAAGTGTGCACCATGTGAAGTGGAAAAAAAAAACACACTCTTGTGTATTCCGAAGTCTTGCAATAATACAGGGTAATCCATTTAACTTGAGACATCGAAATACAGTCGAACCTTGGTATCTCGAAAAAACACTATTTCCCTGAATTTTCACTTTCAATGTAATTTCCCATTGTTATCTCAAAACATTAGCTCAGGAAATCTCGCTATGTTGAATTTTAACTTCGTGTGCCAACAAAATGCAAAGCATTTAATACATTAGAGAGTTAAGTTTTTTTTTTTATTATGAGAAAATTTTGTACAAAAACTAAAATTTGACGTCACTTCTGTTAAAGTTGAAGCGATTCTCATGAGTTACGAAAATAAATCCATGAATAGCCTCTCCTTGTACCTTTATTAACCTAAAAATGTTGTTTAACAGAAACCCTCAATATCTCAAAACTTCTATATCTCTAATTTTCTTCAGTTTCCATGAAATTCGAGATATCAGGGTTTGACTGTATTGCTAAAGTATTCAACATATGAAAAAAATGTCCAAAATAAAAAGTTAATATTTTCGAGGGAGCTATTCACCTGTACTAAAATTAGCTCCCCACCCCCAATTTTTATTGCATATTTGGATTCTATGTCAAAATCTTATATAGGGTTTATCGTGATAGATGGTGCTGTATTTGGCGAAAATTAGTTCAACTCGAGTGAATCAGTTACAACCGCAGCCTGGCACTTCACACATACTGACCACAAGACCACCACATGAATGCTACTTAGGAACTCGGGGGTTTCCACTGAAGAAAAAAGTCTAATTTATATAAAAGCACTCTCATTAAACAGCGCTTTAATTCTATGCCAAACATAGCACCATCTCTCACAATTTGAGGAAATGTTCAAGACAAAAAGTGGTATTTTTTTATTGCTGAATCTTTCTGGAATCAAACATGATACTTCCCAATTGAAGAAACCAAGTTAACCTACAATTAACTACTATTCTAAATATTATTAGAAAACCACCAGTTGACCTACGGTGAAAATATTCTAATTTTTGCCGAATACACTGAAGGTCAAAGTATTTTTGCCGAATACACCAAAGTTAACCTCACTGCTATCTACCATGAAATGAAATACACTCAAAGGTCAAAAGGTCAAAAATCCAGTTTTTTGCAAGGTTTTAAAATTTGGTCATTCTTTTGACTGACTGACTTACTTACTTTTCAAACCCGCTTATCCGTTAGGATCGCGGGGGCAGCAGCCCTATGGAGGATCTCCAGCGATCGTGATCTTCCGCCATCAGGTGCATGTCCTCCCTGGTAATACCAAAGCGACTCAAACCCAGATTCTCCATGTAGTCTAGCCACCTGGTTCTAGGCCGACCCCTTGGTCTCTTACCCACTGACTTGGAAACTAACTGCCTAGGAAGACCAGTTTGCGGCATCCATATCACATGGCCATACAAGCGCAACTGAGATCTCTCAATGCGGAGAAGTAGCGACTCAACACCTAAAGACTCCCTTATTGTGCTGCTGTGCACTCTATCTAGTAGGGTAACACCTGCCACAACTCTCAGAAATCTCATTTTGGCCACTTGTGCCCGCAATCGCACTCTTTTGGTCATTATCCAAGACTCATGACCATAGGTGAGAATGGGGACAAAGATCTGAAGAAGTCATTCTTTTGAAATGCCCTATATATGAAAAAAGTGGTAACCTATGGATAAAAATAGGCAAGATATGTTTGATTTCTTAAAAAAAAAAAAAAAAAAAATTAATTAATTTTTTTAGTTTACAGTTCCAAATATTTTTTATATTCAAATTACTCCCCATTCTCAATTATGTCTGGATGAGTATTCCTCCCGTGAAAAAAAAAACACTGAACCAAAAAATTTTTTATTATGCTGCACTAAATATGAGTGGCACTCAGTTCCAAGTGGTTATGCTGCACTAAATATCGCCACAAAGTGCTACCAAGTTAACGCCATCTCTCAGTTCAAAGAAAATTCACACTTAACTTCTAATAGTTACCATAGAGGAGGAATAAGATGCAAGTGCGCAGAACCATTCACTATCGCCTTTTGCCACTGCTCCCAACAGCAGTTCCTCATATGGGGAATTATATTCCTGAAAATGCTAAATGACATGGTTTTTGCATTATAAATAGCACTGCTTCATTCTCATTTATCCCGAAATTGCAGTTGGCTATTCTGCCTCGATGTCGGCATCCAAAATAGCTCAATGCGCAGGCGAATGCGCTCTATCTCATTTCTCCTCTTTGATGGTTATGGGACATTCATTATTATTATTATTATTAGGACTATCAGAATTCAACTGTATTAACAATTTTAGTTAAATTTACCTCTTCAGAAGCCTGTTGTTCAGTTGCTTTGCTAGGTTCACTTTCCGTTTCTACTTCTATTTCTAAGCCAGAAAACTTAGTTCCATAATGGAAATCCCGATGCAATTTTCCAGAATACAAGTCATTTATGAAGCCTTTCAATTTTCCTTGTTCACTTAAAGAAAATTTGAGATTTACTTAGAAAATCATTATGCATTTAAAGAAATTCTTAATTGATCCTAATTGCTTATAAATTTCTTAATTTCACTGAAAACTTACATCTAACAATTTTAGAGCATCAAATTGTAATCTCATATTTAAACACCTTGTATAAGGCTTTTATGAAGTGCTTAAAATTTTCAATATTACTACTGCTTTATCAGGATGACCTTTCTAATTTTTGAGAATGAGACAGGAACCAAAAGCAAATTTGCAATTTTTTTTTTAATAGTAGAATTAAACTGAAGCTCTCCACATTTAACTTGCAAATTGCAAAAAATAATTTACACATTTCATCAGCAATCTTTCCCTAAAATTATTCTTTTATATATGAACTAAACTAATATTTAGGATAAAACTGAACACCTTAAAAATGTCGAGCTGCAACTTTGCTTTATTCGCAGTATGTAAAATAGGCAATACAGATCAAATGACTAGCATCTTTGTGTCAGAGGGGTTATACAGTATAGACTTCAATATAAGCTGGCCTCGACTCTAAGCCAAGCCTTAAATTTTCATGATGTTTTGAAGAAAACTATTCTTTTACATCAAAAACAAATTTAGAAGTTAAAAAAAAAATTAATAAAACAAGTCAGCAAATAATTAATTCAATAAAACATTTTATTTTGGTTTGCATTCCGATTCCTCCAATAAATCTTTCCGACTGATAACAGTTTGTGTTTATCTTCAGTCGCGTTCATGATCTGAACTTATTACTGTATCATCTCTACTTAATTCATCACGTGGATCTCTCATAGTAATAAAATATCACTGGAAGAAAAGGTTCTAGAATACCAAAATGGTAGTGTTTATTAAACCTACGCGTTTCGAACTAACATTTCATCATCAGGGCAGGGAACAACTTTGTACTTGTTCCCTACCCTGAAGATGAAATGTTAGTTTGAAAAGCTTATGTTTAATAAACACTACCATTTTGGTATTCTAGAACCTTTTCTTCTGGTCTTATTCAAAGCAAAATAGACAAAATGCAACTGCTGGATTTAATAAAATATCGCATAAATGTTCATTAAATGAAATATCATTTAGGAAACATGCATAAAACCCAACATAAACGGTTAAAAATTAACTTTAATCAAATTCTTCACATATACTTGGGCATATGCATACTGCAATTTATCCATACTCAAAAATTATTTACCCCGACAATCACACAACTTTTCCGAAATTAAATGAAAACGCATCAGGGTCTACCTAAAATTAACATCATCAGGATAGGGAACGACTACCTAATAATCTCTATATCTCTATCACCACCGCTGGCATGTAGCACGGCAAAGCATCAAATCAAATGTATTTTACCTTTGTCCCCATTTTCATTTAGGTGACAAATCTGGCAGTTCAACCGGCCGCCATAGAAGTGGAACATTGTTATCCCTGAAGAAGTCACGTATCATCGCTGCAACATGTGTTATGGCATTATCCTGCTGAAAGATAGTGCCTGGAACGTTCAGCAGATATGGAAGGACGGTTGGCCATAGAATGTCATTGCTGTAACGGACACTAGTTATGGTGGTAGAGATTCTAATTAGAGGTGATTTGCTTTCATATCTGATAGCACCCCACACTAGAATGCTTTGTGCTAGTGTGGTATGCTACTGCAAATACACTCTTCGCAACACATCTCCCTCTGTCGTCTACAGCCATCATTTTCACCTCAACACAAGAGTGATTCATCCAAACACAATGATGTGCCATTCATCGCACCACTCACATCATTCAATGCACCACTACAGTCTGGCAGTTCATTGCTGACATGTCAAAGGTAGCCTTCTAGTTTGCAGTCCGAATTCCAATAAACTATCACATATTGTTACGGCTGACATGGGAGAATGCGTCACAATTTGCCACTGCTGTGCTAGTGCTGATGCATCATCCCGAGACAACAATCCTCTCTCTGCCTTGTCTATGATGTCCAGAGCCTTCTCTTCACTGCATATGTTCTTCCTACCATTACCTGCACAATGGGGCATACTGTGCCCTACATGAATGGCAATGTCCTGAAGGGAAGCATTGCAGTCCTCATGTCAATGATGGAACTGCTGTCAAAATCAGGGATATGACTATATGGTGGTCTTACAAGACGAGGAGGCATCCTTCTTCACATCTGACCAAGAACAGGCATGACAATTCAACTACAGTAGAACCTCCGTAGAGCGAACGTCGATAAAGCGAAATTCTCTCTGAAACAAAATTTTTCTGTGGTCCCGGCAAAAATCCTATTGATTTAATGCTTTTTCAATCTCCATATAGCGAAATTATCCCTATAACGAAAGGATTTTTCGGTCAGACAATAAATTTTAAGGTATATTTTAACTCTTTATTACGAAATTTGGTTCCCGCACTTAACATGACCCTACAGTCAACGAACAAAATTATCGCAAACTGCCAACAAGTGAAGTTTTTACGTCATAAGCTCTGCCCAGTCGGCTGCGGCTGTGGCATTAGGGTTATTTATCGGCAAAATTACAAAAAGTTCTCGACGAGGGGTAGAAACTTGCAGCTTTTTTTGTCCTTTCAAAATGGTGGTGAATCCGGCCAGTTAATTATCCAAGTGGCCGGTTTTGTCAAGAGGGCGGAAGTATCGTGCTTGCGCTTACCATGAAATTTATTTGATGTTTATCAAGATCAAGGGAAAAAATATTTTTATCATTAATTAATATTGCCAAAGGCTGTATAAATATTATCCAATGCTCATAGAAATTACATAACTGTAAGTGATGTCTGCTAATCTGGACTGATCAAGACTGGTGGCGACATCTGGTGACCCGTGGTTCCTGCCGAACGTGAAAACGTGGAGCTTCCACCTCTGATGTAATAATAAATACTATTATCTATCTCTATGGTTTTCAAGAATAACGTTATCGCACCAAACTACCCATGATGCACTGCACAGTAATAATGGCAGCTTGCTGAGGAGTTTATATGTGCAAGCATGTTAAAAATTTATTTTCTGAGAAGTGGCATGAGAACTACTATAAAAGCTGTCGAAACTCGGAAGATTTTTTATATTAAAAACTTTAATATTTGTTCAAATTTATGAATTTATTTTATTGAAAGTTTAAGCCCATAACATAAAGGTTTTGTAATTTATTTTTGTAAATAAAATAAATAAAAAAAATAAATAAATAAACATTTTTGTGGAATGCTAATTTTACAGAGGCCGAAGAAAAAACACTCGTATGCCTTATTATACACGCTCATAGATACGTTGTATCGGTATTTTTACATAAAATACGTATTACAAAATTATTTCAAAACAAAATAATTCCGATCTAAACAAAATTTTCAGTAATGGTATCTAGATGACTCTAGATAGGCAGCAATGTCAAGTATTGAAAAACTTTTGTTCTTAATGTTAAGAAGCATTCAAATTAATATAGGGAGTGTTTGTTTAGTGCGGCGAAAGCGACAAAGTTAACGTAACTGCGTTCATTTAGTCTCGTCAGACCGACTACTTCCGTTTGCTGTAACACTGACGCAGTTAGGCTTTGTCACCCGACTGAGGGTGCTTCTAAAAACTCTCCAGTCGCAATCGAGCGTGACCATTCATGATCAATGTGTGACCACTGAGAGACAAGGCCTGAGTGCGGAAACATCATACATTGTTACATCATCTTTAGAAGGGCTAATTTAAGACTTATTATTGGTAGAAATACGAATAACAATACCTTCTAATGATGATTAATACAACGTATGACGTTTCCGTGCTCGTCACTGGTGCATCTAAAAACTCCCATGCATTACTGGTGCATCTCATCTTTGTGTTGGGAATGCTCAGGATCAACGTGATCTTATTTCCATTCTGATCACTTTGTGTTGCCTTGCTCACTTTCACTACTTTCGCTTTGCAATAATGGCAGACAGTGATAGCTTATCCCACCTCGAAGTCTGTTCCCAATGCGGTTTATAATTTTGTAATGAATCTGAAGGCACAGAACAGGCAAGATACACGGTAGGAGCTAAGGAGCTGAAGATAAAAGCAAAGATTGTTTTATATATTTTATTTTTTTTAAATTTTTCTCTTAGATTTAAACTTTTCTTTAAACTTTCGTTTTATCGTACGTGCACTCTCGTACTTAGATTTTTTAACACTCTCGTATTTATTGTCATAAAAGAATAAATGCATCGGAATTTAATAAATCCCCAAACAGGTCATAAAATTGGACAATAAATAATAAATAATTATGCTTAACACAGGAAGTTTCAAAGCATAACGAGTTTCTGTTATCTCGATGCCCTGGGGCTGTCAAAAAAACTTCCCGAGCGAGTCACGTGATTGAAAATGAGTGCTCGAGAGTTTTTATAAGCACCCTGAGTCGACAAGCTAAAACGATCGTCAGCTTCTGCGGGATTAGCATTCAAGCCAGTCATTCAAGCTGGTTCAAGCACCCATACTCAAGTCGAAACCAAACGAAGCAGGATGAATTGAAAATATATCTAGCAATCTTTCAATCATATATACGGTTTCTGTAAATTCGACGTAATAATTTTAGTTACTCCAATATAATTTTTTGGCTTAAATTGGTGTAAATGCAATTACACGCATCGAAAGCCATTTTAAAAATACATGTAGTTGGATCGACGAATTCGTTTGTTTCCATCACTCTGACGACTGTCACGGTTTCGTTGCTTGGTAGTCTCCATCGCTTTTGTCGCATTAAACGAACACACCCATAAAATACTAAATTTAAAATATATACATATATAAATGCAATTATCAGCAATTTATTTATCAAAATTATGCAAATTTTAACACCACCTCCATGCAACGTAATATCTATAGAGCGAAATGATATTGCCAGTCCGTTAGTTTCGCTATACAGAGGCTCTACTGTATGTAGTATATATAATGGAATAAAGGAGGGTATACAGTCTGTAACAAGGCATGTGAGTGGCCTAGACCAGTTTTATGTAAATCAATGATTCTAAAATGCTAATCATTTCTGCAGTAGTATTTAACTTGCATAATTTGAAAAATGCATAGTCATAGTTCAATTCCTTCAAGGTCATTCAAATATTTAAAAACATGATTGTACAAATCTGTATGCTTCATAAGAATAGATTCCATCAGAGGTTAAAATCATCTTTTGTGGTGGGATAATATCTGTCAATTTGTAAATGTTTACTTAGTAAACAATTGGAAAATAAATACGGTAGATTGCAGTGCTACCTAAGCTTAATCATGCTCATCACAAATAAATATATCCTAAAATTGGTGAAGCATATAGGGTGTCTCACACTTTCAGGATCAAAATTTTACAGAGGGTAGAGGACTGTAAACTTGAGTATTTTGAGATAAGGAACCAAGGGTCAGCAGAAATGCATGTTTTAGGCACCATGAGATCCTACCGTGAGAGGATGTGGCTTTTAACATTATGGTGCACCTGCTCATTTCATGTTGATGCCCACAAGCACCTGGACAATATTCCCTATTCATTGGTTTGCAATGGGAGATCCTGTCCCATGGCCAGCACAATCACCAAAATCTCACTTCTCTGGATTTTTTTCTATGGGAGCACATCAAGTCATTGGTATATGAAGCACCAATAAAATCAATGCGATACTTCTTGCTAGGGTCCAAAATGCCTGTCTCTTTGTATAACAGACATCAGGGATATTTGAAAAAGTGAAATAAAATTTCATGTGCCATTGTAATGCATGTATTAAGATTGGTCGTCACCACTTTGAACACTTGCTCTAAGCTGCAAGATGTTATGGGGTGTAATTTGTTTATGAATTAAAAAAAAATAAATTATTGTTTGCATTTTCGACCATTGTTTCTCTATCTCAAAATACTAGGGGCAATCTAAAAGTTTTTAGTCAGGAATGCTGCATGCATCCCATCAAATACAAGGGTGAATCAAAAAGTAACGCACAACAATTTTTTATAAAATACTATTTTGGTTTGGATATTCAAAGATGGCAAATTGATAGTTTAAATCTTTTGCTACAGACAGCAATAGCCTGATCAGGTGTCGCCCTAGTGGAAGGATCGATAACTACTGATTAAAAATGGTGCTTTGTGAAGAACAGCCAGGTATAGACAGTTTTTTGTGATTCAAACGAAAAAATTAGAGTGAAACCCACAAAAAAATGTTGGAGGTATATGGTGCTAATTATCTGTACCATAGCAACATCGGCAGATGTTGCAGATTCTTTGAAGAGAGCCAAGAAAAACTTTCTGACGAAAAGTTGAAGAATTTATCAGGGAAGTACTCAAACATCTACCCTACAGTCCAGACCTCGCACAATCTGACTATTGCTTCTTTGGACCAATGAAGAAATTCAAAGGAGGCCAACACTTTGTTTCGTATGAATAGGTTAAATCGGTCGTAAGCAGGTGGCTCTACAACCAGAAAACTGAGTTTAATGAAAAAGGGGTATTGAAATGTGTCCTCGACTTGGTGGATATGTCAAAAATAGATAAAACCTGCAGCACTTTTCTTGTGAATTTTTCGTTTTTGCTTATTATTAAAAGTGTTACCACAAAAAAATTGTTGTGCATTACTTTTCGATCATATGGTTGCGTGCAAGATTTGAGCATACCACATTGCATAGTTTTCATGGCCAGAAACAATTCTAAAGCTCACGCACAGGCAGATAGACGTAAAACACAATATAGCTGAATAGCAGGCATGGCGTAGTATGATTTATTATGATTATTCCAATAGTTAGAAATATCAGAGTGTTTTGAAAATATACAATGGACATTTCCTGGCAGAGCTCCGAGTAAATCCGCAGTTTCGTCCTAGTATTGCGAGTTTAAGAGGGAAAGACGGTCACTTGAAGATGAACTCACAGCGAACGGCCAGCCGATGTAGTTATGCCGGAAAACATGTCTGCTGTGTCGGACATGATAGCGAATGACAATTGGGTAACCTATTTCCAGATTGAGGCAAGCCTGGGCATTAGATCATCAGCGTTTAAAACAATTTGCACAAGCACCTGCAACTCAGGAAGGTTTCATCACGATGGGTCCGTCGTTTGTTGACCCAAGAGCAGAAGCAGCTTGAGTGCAGTGGTGCCAAGAAATAATCTAAAGATTCCACAACGGGATATCAAAACGTGCCAACAAACATCTGCATAGGTGACGAAACATCGCTCTATCATTATATCCCAGAAACTAAGGAACAATCCAAACTGTGGCTCCCCTAAGGGCAAGGATTACCACAGAAATGCAAACATTCTTGGAGTTCTGGGAAGGTGATGGTGGCAACTTTCTTCCGTTCCACTGGCCATGTGTGCACTATTACGCTTGAAAACAAAAGGACGGTTGCAATAGAGTAGTATGTGACATCCTGCAAGCCAAAACTCTTGGAAAAATGGAAGAAGTGGCTTCCAAAGACTGGAATAAGAGGTTTTGATGTGGCATCATGATAATGCCCCCTGCATTTGCCACCATTAACGTAACAGTTTTTCTGCAAAATTCGGGTCACACATCCCCCTTATTTTCCAGACTTATCACCTTGCAACTTCTTTTTGTTCTCCACAATCAAGAGGAAGCTCAAGGGGTTCCATTTTGACAGTGACCTTGACATCCTAGCAATGTACAATAACTACATTTTACAGCACATGCTCAGGACCAGAAAAAATGCATGTCTGAGTGGTTCAGGAGGGAGAGTATAGAAGCTGAGGGAGAGTTTTTTGAAACATGCTAAAAGAATGGTATCTGTAAAATGCATGCAGCATTCTTTGCTAAAAGCTTTTAGAATATCCCTCGTACTCAGTTTAAGTCATCATCCTTCTGTGGAATTTCGACACCCAGTATATTACCATGCTTATTATTATTAAAAAAAAAATTAAAAATTATTTCTATAAACCTCCTATTAAAAATTAGAATTAACAAAATTCTAGCATACAGGCCAACAGTTACCTCATCTGTTTGATATCAGGAAATAAATACATATGTCGAAAACTGTCAATGGCTATAAGCGGAAGATCACCGACAGTTTTCCCTAAGTGATGAAGTGGATGAGCAAATTTCAGACCATCTGCTGTTAAAAAGTTTATATTGCCTAAGGGAAAAAGAAAACAAGTAAATAAAATATTTTACCTTAAATTACTGTAGATACAATTAGGAAAAATTAGCCATATACTTTACTTTTTTCATCCATCAATTCCTTTGTTATTATATCATTAAATTTTGCAATAATTTCCTTGTCGTCAGGGTGATGAAACAGAATAAGGAAAGGCAGACCTTCTTCAGTAAATTCCTAGAATGCAAACAACCATTACTAATGCTTTATAAATAATACATAGTAGAATTGAGATAGCTTAAAAGGAATGAAATCGGGATCAATTCGTTAATGTAACTACAAGAAAATTAAATTTATAATAACAAATTCATGGTGCGGAAAATGACAAACATAGCTTATTCATCAGACACTCCAAAAGTTGATGAAAATTTTCATTCTCATACACATCTTCAGTCTCGTTTTCATCAGCCTCACTTTCATTACACAAATCATCATTGGACTCTTCATAAAGCTTATTGTCTCAGTTCCACTAATGCATTGGTAATACCGCATTTTAAGAACGAATGACGAACCATTTCTGCAGGAATGTCTTCTCACGCATCTTTCACCCAGTCTATCACAAGTTGAATGTCCGGCTTCGCTAAATTTCTGCCTAAAGTTACACGTGCTTTCCGGGAGCGCATCCATTCTTGCCATTTTTTCCGCACACGATCCTTGAAATGCTTATTTAGACATACTGCAATTTTCGGTATATAATACGCGTATTATGCAAAATAAAAGTTAAAAAAATCGTTACTGCATTTTATAAAAAAAAAAAAAAAAAAAAAAAAAGTGTATAATAGTCAGTTTTTTATTTTTATTTTTTTTTTAATAAACTTGGGAAAATATGATGGGGGAGAAGGTGTGGAGGACATTTCAAACTAAGTTTTATCTAATATTTAATATACATTACAAAACATTTATTCACTTTTTCCAATTTCCTAAAATTGCATATAATAATCCAATAATAAAATCAGAACAATTTTAAATTTTAATTGCCAAAGCCTTTTGAATGCTGTTAAGAAAACCTGAGATGTTGGTTTCCCTTACACTAAGATCCCAGATGGTCGCCAAGCTGAGATGTCTATCAGCAGAGTGGTTTAGCGACCATCATTCTGCATGAAACTGTAATAATAAAATTCAAAAAGTAAGCCATTAATTAGAGCTACACAGTCATAAACGCAATGCATAAATGGGACCAACTCTCAATGATTTCAGTCAAAGAAGTTAGGGGACGCTATTCTGCACTTTTACCGATGTTTGCTACTAACCGATCTTTATAAAGATGTTGAGACAAAACATTTGAATTATCTTTCAAATGGATGTAGTTTGCATGGTAGAAAGAGCAAGAAAATACAATTTGAAATGCAGGAATTACCCCTCCTGTGGATGAATCAATAATGAAAATCGAAGAAGAGGAAGAAACGATAATTAGGCTTAACAAAGAACTGTTTACTGAAATGATGGAATCATTTTGCTCAGACACACATGAATCTGATTTTGAAGGAATTTAAATAAATTTATTTCTGATATAATGTAATTTTAAATTTAATGAATAAATTTTATTATATGATTATTTATTTTGAATACTTCACATTTCTTCATTTTATGAAATATAAAAAGTCCAAAGCTTTTAAAAATCAGATGACCATAATGCACTGCGTTTTTGAACAAATTTGGCGGAGTATTCCTGTTGCTGAATTGCTATCTTAGGTACATAAATTGCATGTAATACACGGATACAAATTATACAAGGGAAATTTTTCCAAAATCACGCAGAAACTAAAGATGCATATTATATACCAAAAATATGGTACATCCAGCGGTTCTAAGAAGTAAGGCCACCAGGAATAACGCTAAGGTCCCTTTTGATATTCAAAAAATTTTGATATCGAATCTTTCGATGTTCTAGTGTTCCATATTCATTATCTATTGAACAACTGTTTAGGTTAATGCATCGATGTACTGCAATGAAAGAACATGTATAAACGCACTGGTTCATTTGAAGCCCTCTACCCCTTAGTACTTTCCCGGCTTTTATTACTGGATTATCATCTATTGATTCTTATATGCAATTTTTCATAATACAGTGTTATGGTTTTTTAAATAAAGTGCAGAATGTTAAACTTTCATCAAAAGTGTCGGCAGCCATATCAAAAATTTGGCTGCCATGGCCATTTAAAGACTTCTCATTATGCTGCAAAGAGTGGATAATTTTATCTTAACAGGAATTTATTTAAGCAGTGAAAGGGCTAATAAAAGAATTCTAAACTCCACTTATAAGAACATTCTACTTATGAGAGCTTTCATCAACTCTTGACTCATGCACAAGCCGAATGTAGATTTTTGAGGTCATTTTTAGGGGGAAAAATCTTGGCTTACAGATGAGTATGTACAGAAGTTTTTTTTATTCGAAAAGGAGATATTAGTTATAACCTGTTCACACTTCAATTCTTGATCATGACTATCCTACATATGTTCAAGGTGAAACTGTTCAAGCCTTATCAACAAATCCATGTATTCACACTGCCAAGTTCTGATCATTAATAGTGTCACAAATTTTGACAGTGGCACTTTTACTGATAGGGTTGTCAACTCAGTCTTCCGATTATTAAAAATAAATGTTTTTATCTTAATTTGATTCATAACCAATATCCTTGAATAAATAGAGTTCCTTCTACATTAATGACTCATAACAGGATAGTGCAATTAATTCATTTAACTTTAGTATATTGAGCGAAGCAATCTTTTTTCTGCCACTAGGAAAGCCTTGGTGAGATGCATGCCTTTCCATGCTCGCAGTAAATAACGAGATGACAAAAAACATTTTCATTAAATTAAGATTTCGAAATTATCCCAAACCCATTTAGTACAAAAGTTTTGTTCTTGTTTGAACTAATTATTTTGTTTGTAATAATGACATTGGCTAAAACGCCAATCGCCTTCTCTAATGCTAATCCCACAGAAGGTGAAGAAAGGTGTCAGCTCGTTCGTTTCATTGATGATAGGTAGCATGAGAGCTGAGTTGCGAATCAAAATTGTTAAATTTTGGCTATGTCCGATCGCCACAGAAATGATACAGTTATACATAGGTGGTTGATGCTGAACTGTGGGCATGTTTCCTACCGATTCAGACGACCCTCGATTTTCCCCATTGTTGCATAGTGCTGGCGGCTCATGTTAGAGAAAGCTATAGTAGACCAGCCCATATTCTAAATTTTGATCATAACCTATTGACGTGAAAATGGTGCAGGCATACGAGAAATAGTCCTCTTCATCTGTCCACTGATTTTTTTTTTTTTTTTTTGACAATTTAAAGACCTAAAGGTTTTTGCCCATTTGCCCATCTACTTTTCTCTTGTTTAGCATTATTTCCGTTTACTTATGTCATCGCCAGCATCGCTTCATCGTTTATTTCTGTCATCTCCTTCCTCTTTTACTTTTAGCATCACTGGCAATTGCAAACAAAAGTGGTCAGTATGGTGAGAATAAACAAAGCAATTGTGTGACTTCATCGCTTTTACATTAAATACCCTATATTCCAAGGTAGAAGTCAGATGCAGAAAACTTATCACAGCACATGCCTCGGGTTTTCCTAATGTGCACCATCTTGGATTTGCTGAACTGGTAGCAAATCCACAAAATACAGCTCAAGTTAAATAGGTTTGGGTGTTTCTGCAAAAAAGTGATTACACACAACCACTATAGTTTCACTATCGCACAGACTTTCTTTTCAGTTCTAAGTACCGACCCTCATATTATTCTTCCTTTATTGAACCATTTAAATTTCTCAACTCTATACCCAGTGGCAGAGAGCAGTCGGGCATGTCTTCCGGCTCATGTAAGAATCTGGTGGTGGGCCGTTATATGGAGAAGATCATCTTTGTCCTTTCCAAGCTGCATTTTTTGCTTTGTATAAAAGTTTATTGGCCAATTTTCCTTCAAATTAACCAATTTTTTGGAGGAAACCTCGACCTTTGATAACGCGTGTAAATGATGATAAGAATGAAAAGTACAAAAAAAAAAAAAGAAAATGGAATTTGAAAATGAAGATGAGAAAAAGGAAATTAAAAATGGTATGAAATTTTTTTGTTATACAGTAAAACCTCCGTAGAGCGAACGTCGATATAGCGAAATTCTCTCAATAACGAAATTTTTCTCTGGTCCCGGCAAAAATCCTATTGATTTAATGCTTTTTCAATCTCCATATAGCGAAATCTTTATAGCGTAATTATCCCTACAACGTAAGGATTTTTTGGTCCAGACAGTAAATTTTAAGATATATTTTAGCTCTTTATTACAAAATTTCATTCCCGCACTTAGCGTGCCTGACAGCTAACGAATGAAATCATCGCGAACGGCCAACAAGCGAAGTTAAAAACAAATTTTTACGTCACAAGCTCTGCCCAGTCGGCTGCGGCTGTGGCATTAAGCTAATTTTATCGGCAAAATTACAAAGTTCTCAAGAACAACGTTATCGCACCAAACTACCCATGATGCACTGCCCAGCAATAATGGCGGCCTGCTGAGGAGTTTAAATCTGCAAGCATGTTAAATATTTATTTTTATGAGAGTCGGCACGAGTACTACTATAAAACCTGCCAAAACTCGGAAGATTTTTTATATTAAAATAATTAATATTTGCTCAAATTTATTTTATTGAAAGTTTACCATAAACATTTTTGTGAAATGCTAATTTTACCGAGGCCATCGAAAAAACACTCGTAAGCCTTAGTATACACGCTTATGGATATGTTCTATCGATGTTCTTTCGTAAAATACGTATTTCAAAATTATTTTCTGCTCGTTTTGCTTTCAAATTCTAATTATTTCAGAAAAAATAATCACGATCCAAACAAAAATTTTCCACAATGGCGACCTAGATGACTTTAGATAGGCAGCGATGTCAAGTATCGAAAACGTTTTGTTCGTAATGTTAAGAAGCATTCAAATTAATATAAAATACTAAATTTTTATATATAAACACTAAATTTAAAATATATATGTAATTTATACATCAAAATTGTAATATAAAATATATATGTAAATTTATACATAATATATATGTAATTTGGGGAGGCTGTAGCCTGGTGGGCTTTCACTGAAACCCAACTTCTGTGAAGTTAAGCAACATCAGGCACGGCTAGCCACTGGATGGGTTACCATCTGTGGCACACGATCTTCACCCCCCCCCCCCCCGGCTGCTGTGACCATCATACAGCAGTCATTAATCCAGGTTCATCCAGGGGCCCAACTCGTCGGCCTTAGGCCATATAGGCCCTGGATGGACGTATTGGATCACCGGTTCTAATAATAATAATAATAATAATAATGCATGTGGCAAAATTATGCAAATTTTAACACTATCTCCATGCAACGAAATATCTATATAACGAAATGGTTTTGCCGGTCCGTTGCGTTTCGCTACACGGAGGTTCTACTGTATGATTAACTCTATTAAAACCTATCAAAGCCCCTGCATTCTTGTCATTTGAATAGTGCCCTGTTGATATAGCACCATCTATTGTGGATCTACAAGAACTTGACTTGCTATATACAGTGTGTTTCAAAATTATGTACAATAAATTTAATGACATATTCTTCAGGTCAAAAGAAGACGAAAATATTCTATAGCACTTTGTCTGGAAACGATTTATTTACGCGATACAGCCAACTAAATCCGTGGCTCCAAATTACAGGAATCGTTCAAAGTGCCCGCCACCAGCTCGCACGCACGCTTCGGCTCGTTGCATGAGCGACCATCTGATGTCATGGAAGAGTTCGTCGCCAGCATTACGAACGGTTTGGCATGCATTTTCAATTCGTTGTCGCAGATCCATAATGTTAGGAACTTCTGTGCTGTAGACAATCGTTTTCACATGACCCCACAGAAAAAAGTCCAAGGGATTAAGGTCGGGTGATCTTGCAGGCCAGGCTACCGGTCCACCTCGACCTATCCACCGATTCGTGTATGCAGCTTTAAGGTGTGCTCGCAGAACATGGCTGAAATGTGCTGGAGCACCATCATGCATGAACCACATGTTAGATCTTATCAAAAGAGGCAAGATCTTATCTTCCAGTAATTCTGGCAATGCATTCTGCAGAAACAAAAGATACGTTCGCCCAGTCAATCGTGGCGGCAACACATAAGGGCCAATTAAGTTATTTCCGACAATTCCACAGCAAATGTTCACGGAGAAACGCTCTTGATGCGCTCGAGCTCTGGTAACATGCGGGTTAGCATCTGCCCAATGGTGCTGGTTGTGAGAATTTACGATTCCTGTTCGGGTGAAGGTTGCTTCGTCCGTGAAAAGTATCTGGCTGAGACAACTAGGGTCTGCAGCATGACGACGTTGTATCCATTGGCAAAATCGTTGTCGGTGTGGATAGTCCATTGGGTTCAGTGCCTGAACCAGTTGCAGGTGGTATGGATGCAAAAGCTGACGGTGAAGAATGCGCCAAACAGATGAGTGCGGAATGTGTACCATGGAAGAAATACGACGGGTGCTTGTCTGTGGTTCATCATGTATGATGTCAATTATCACATCCTCCTCATCCGGAGAATGTGCTACAGGCCACCCTTGTCCTGTTTGACGGCCAAAGGAACCACGCTCCCTCAAATGTCTGTCGACAGATAAAAATGTTCGGTTATTTGGCAAACGTCTATTCGGAAAGCGTTCTTGGTAGAGTCTTCTTGCTTCCACAGCATTTCCGTCCGCAAGACCATACATTAGGTGCATGTCAGTGTATTCTGCACTGGAATACGTGTACATGACTTTTTTTTACGTAAATCGTAATGCGTATGTCAAAGCATGCAAACGTTCTGAAATTGATATTCCTAGTGGATGTACAGTAGTGAAACTACAGTAATGGAAACAACCATACACAACTAATGGAACAACCCTAAAGTAGGTTTAAATGGAACAAACCACTCAACCTAGTGTTGGGTCGAAACGCTGGAACTGCTAAAATATCGTCTGCTAACTACCGTGCTTCCCTACTGTATGATATTGGATTACTCGCAAACAAATCGTTTCCAGACAAAGTGCTATAGAACATTTTCGTCTTCTTTTGACCTTTAGAATATGTCACTAAATTTATTGTACATAATTTTGAAACACCCTGTAGAGAATCACTATTTTGTGGTCAACCCCAAGAATCATGACTAATGTGTCTCGTGTATTACGATTCTTCTGTAAATTATTTATACTTAACTACATACTTAAGTATAAGATTTAATTTTGCTATTCCTTACTTCAGCATTTTCAAATGTGATCTCTCGTACTAATGGGATACAGTTTTTTGTTGCCCATGCATTAAGGCTATTGAAATCAGTAAAATTTGCTGGCGAGTGTTCATCTCTAGAGCCATCCTGAAAGAAAGCAGACTTAATTAAGAAAACAGAAAATGAAAACAGGGCTCCCTCCATGTAACAGTAATCTCAGAAACCAAGCAATGACATCGTCTATGTTAATTTTGCTGTTAAGATTTGAACAGCAGATAAGAATAAAGCTTTCTAAATTATCAATTTTGATGATGATCAATTTTTTGTAACCAAATTTATCGTGAACATTAATCGCTTTAGAAGAAACATTAGGGGGTGGGGAAATGTCACTTGAGCTATGAGACCCAACTCAGTTTCTTTTGAGCCTTTGGAGCGTGCAGATTACTAGAATGAAGGAGAGCAAACATTCTACCAGTAAATTGTCTCTCATCTGGAACACACTGCTAATACAGTGCTGCAAACATGGCTTCAATAGACAGTAATTGGATACACTGTTACCAGGGTACCTTAAAAGTTGGCAACACCATCACAGATGTTTTGGAGCACCAGATAAACCCTTCCTTCCAATTGTTCTGAATGCAGCCTTTCAGTTAAAAATGAGTGCCCACAAGGATTATCTAAGATTTTTCTTGCACTGCAGATAACGCTTCTCGCTCAGACTGTACTTTCACCAGGTTTATTCATGAAGCTGTTTAGCAATTCACGTTGAGGGCCACATATTAATGCATGTGCCATTCATCTATGTGTTCCAAATTGAGGGTGATTATGTGACTAAGCCCCACCTATTATCTGATAGCCTGGACGGGATGACATATCAAGTGTTCTTGGAGGAGACCCTGAACTGCTAGAAAAAAATGTGCCGTTGCCTGTAAGGCAAAAAAACGAGGTTCCAGCATGATAAAACACTGGCACATTTTACTGTTCAGATCACTTGATAAAACACTTGACTTCTTTTTCTGGGGACATTTATGCACTGTAGCATGAGAAACCTGCTGAGTCTACACAGACACCTAGTGGCATGAACTGATGTAGCAGCAGCAAACA
This sequence comes from Rhysida immarginata, assembly GCA_023313115.1. Classification (NCBI taxonomy): domain Eukaryota; kingdom Metazoa; phylum Arthropoda; class Chilopoda; order Scolopendromorpha; family Scolopendridae; genus Rhysida; species Rhysida immarginata. The sequence continues at coordinate 171,066 of JAHWFO010008089.1, read as the reverse complement.
TTCATGACATGCAAGAGATTGTAGTGTGTGTCCAAACATCAATGCGGAAATATTGTCAGTTGTGTTGTCAAGCTGGTGATCACAACTTCGAGCAACTCTTGTTACTTGCCATAACCATCTTAGAAAAGAATAAAAGAATGTTTAACCAAGAATATCGTTATACATGCCCAACCAGCATTGCTTTGACATTTGCTGCTTGAAGTTCAGAAATGCCCATCAAAACAAGGAAGCATTTTGACTCTCAGTTCATTGGCAAATAATATTTGTTTTTGGTTCACTATGTGCTGCCAAATAAAGTTAGTCCACCAATAACTATTATGGAATCAAACTTTGATGCCCATGCAACCTGAATCATGTGAACACATGTAAAGCTTTGATGAAATCTATGAGGATTATTCAATAGAAAGACGTTTGGACTGCATAGCCGCATAGGTAATGCCTGGACATCATCAAGCAATAGTTTATATGCATTGTTTAAGTACTAGTGAAGCATCTCTGATTGCTTTGTTCTAAGTTGGAAAATGGCATTTATGGTGGTAAACAGTCCATCCAAAGATAATCTGGCACTGAAGGGAGTCAGCCAATGGAAATTTTTACCATGTGGCAGTTATGTATTTTTGCCACAATATTGTAATATTTTTTTTTATCATTATTTAACCAATTTTTCTGCAGCAAAGCAACAATGTTTAAAATAAGAGTAGCTCGGAGAGGTAGCGTGTGTCATTCGCTAGTGAGGTGGTGCGCCCGTGAGCATCATTGTTAAGGAAATTTTCCTAAAGGCTTCACCAACATATCAGAATCAGACAAGACTGGACGCCGGAGCCTGCAGGACAACAGTCACTCGACTACCCTCCAGTGGTGGAGTGCTGATTTAGGAATAGCTTCAAGAAATTCTATTTGCCTCCAGTGGTGGAGTGCAAGCTTTGACTTTGTGTCAGAGAGTTTTCTTTGGAGATGTGCAACGGATTCTTGGCGACAAGTGCCACTCGAATATCCTCCAGTGAAGGATACCGATTTTTGATTATATGTCAAGTTTGTCTGAACTGTCTCAAGTTTGTTGTGGAGCGTTTGTTTGTACCCTCGTCTGGAAGTTTTCCGATTTTTGCCTCCATTGGTGGAGTGTATGTGCCTTGTGAAGTTTAGAAGTCATTTCGAACACTCACCGCCATATTGAGGTAAGGCCTAATGAAGTAAAAATTGACATAAGGATACATCCAGGTAGGACTATCTTGAAATAGATTTTGAATTGCATATTGGAAGTTTTATTTAATTAATTCTATTGCGTATTGGAAGAATTAATTTATTACTAAATATCTATTTTTTTGCTCACTAATGTAAATGGATTGTTCCGTGACTTATGAACTTTTTCTTGTTGCTGTGTCTTGGTCAAGCCATTTAACGTGATACTGCACTATCTAATTGATCACCGTACAGTTTGGATCTCACTTCTAATTATTTCTTTTCTTTTGATTCAGCATGGACCAGACCAACGCATCCCACCTCTCCTGGATTCAAGCTACACTACAACTCGTATCTATGTTACCGTGAAATGCTCCGTTGCTGCTCAGCTTGCTGCATGTTCAATTGTTATTTAAAACGATCAATAGTTATTATTGTACTGTGATCTTTGATTTTGCTGTAAAATAAAGAAAATTGAATCATTTTCTTGATTTCATCATTTTATGTACTTAAACTCTCTTTTATTTTTTATTCCATAGCTTGGAACGTGAACGCAAAATATAAAGCTGTATATGGTGACCATAGGATTTCACATAAGCCTATGGATGAATGGGACAAGAAATTTCAACGAGGAAGCAAATCCAAAAATATTTCGCCCATCCAGGATACGCTCTTGTTATAGCATTAGATAAAAATCTGAGGTATTTGGAAATTGCTTTAAACGCCAATAGCTGCATTATCATTAGGGAATTTTATGAACCCTTATAAAATTCTTGTAGTTCAATTCTGATGCCGATGTAAAGTTTGCTCTTAAGCAATGGTTCCATCAACAACTGCAAAAATTTTACCAGATGGGAATCAATAGATTAGTATGCCAATGGGATTCATGCCTTAATGTTCATAGGGCTTTCTTTTAACACATTCTTTGAGTAAAAATTGCTTCACAGTCTCTAAACCTGTTTCTATTGAAAAATCCTTATAGTTAATAGGATATACAATGTATTATGAATTGCATGAAAACTAATCAATCAAAGTGAAATGAGTAAATGATGCAAAATTCAAACTTATCGATCAATTTATGGAGTTGATATTGCTGGTATATAAAAATTGTTTTATGGAGGGAGCACTCAACAAATTTTGGAATCAACAAATGTTAAGAAGTAAATAAAAAAATAAATAAATAAAATAAAAAGAAAATAACATGTCCACTAACCTTACTATAAGGAGGCCTGAAGAGAATAGTATCTCTACCACCCCTTAGAGATTCAAATTCAGATCTAGTGATAAAGAAAAATAAATATGAAACGTGTCTATTCTTTTAAAGATAAATCATACAAGTAAATTATGAAAAGACTGAGTCTAATTTTTTTAAAAGAGAAAACGCAGGATTCATAATTTTACAGTTAGAAAAGTGCAACAAGCTTCAACATATTGGATGAAATCGATAGTTTCCATAGGTCAGACAGGTACACTTTGGAGGGAGGAGAAGAAAATGAACTTGACAACCTCTATCTCCACATCAGGAAGCAATATGACATAGGTGCGATTTTGACATCTTCAGAAAAACTGCCACCATGGCCAACATAATTCCATATGATTCTAACCACCTGAATCAGCATAAGACTGCCACCTCCATATACCATAATTATTCTACAATAATGCATGTCTTGTATGATGCGATTCCACTTTCAGAGCCACCGCCGCCGCCCTCCCCCCCCCCCCCAAAAAAAAGAAACAGTAAAAATTTTATCCTCTTGTATAATGCCATCTCCATTTCTGACTCGTCACAAGAAATAAAATACACAAGTATATACAGAAAAAGCAGAACAAAGTTCTTTTTGTTCTATCATCTTCTGAAGCACTTGTTGCATCATCTCAATCCTTCCACAATACTGTATAATTAAATAACTGCTATACATTATACAGTAATGTGATTTGAAGTTCATCAGGACAAAACGCATTTCCGCCAGATCGAGGCAGTTTTGAAGTTACCATCTTTTTGAGAAGTTATTTTCATATTAGCTTTTGGTGACGACAAATTTAAAGTGAATTAATATACTGCATAATGAATGGTACATTGTATATGTTGTATAATTAAAGTACTGTGATATAAATTATACGTTAAATTCGTTTGAAGTTTCTTCAGCCCAATGTTCGTTTGAACCCCACCCCCACGTCATCAGTCTATTATCCTTCTGTATAATACGATCCCACAAATTTAGTGCTTGTTTAGGCCAAAATTTGTTCGCTTTATTGTACATTAAATATGGTACTGCTTTAAACGTGCAAGGACATACACAATCACTAAAACAGCACTGGACAAAGAGATGAACACGACCCTCGAATCGGCACGAAAGGACATGTTCCCAAATCACGTTACTAGGTTGATACTTAACAGTGTGAAGCTATCTATGAAATTGCAACCAAACTCCCTATCAAATGAAAGGATGAACTTTGCCTCCTTCACTTTTGTGTGTGACAGTATTCTATTGTCCTTACGTATTTACATGTGTGAAATCAATTCTCTTATTTTATGATCATTTTTAAATCCCTTGACTAAAATTTCTTTTATCTCAGTCCCTTAGATATCAACCTTCAATTGACATATTTGTTTCTAAGACTACCGCAAAAACTTGAATACACGCCCGGGCGTCGGCATTAAAGAAAGTTACTGTATCACTTAAATCAGTCCTGTGTTTTCTCTGTTATTCTTATTGTGCGATACTAGACAGCATGGATATTATCAACCTCATATGCACTCACTCACCAAAAGTCATGGCACACCTGCCTAATAACGTGTTGGGCCCCTCTGGCCCAGATAACGGCAGTGACCCGTCGTGGAAGAGTGTCTACCAGTCCCCGGAACACATCCAAAGGCACTGCAAGCCATGCTGCCTCCACTGCACTCCATAACGATGCTGCATTTACCAGTTGTGTTGGTGACAACCTGACAGATCGTTTCATGCCATCTCACAAATGTTCAATGGGATTGCAATCTGGGGAACGTGGAGGCCAAATCATTGTCGTGAAGTTGGTAGCATGTTCCTCCAGCCACTGCCGTGTCACAAGGGCCGCATGTATAGGCGAATTATCTTGCTGGAAGATGCCGTCGCCCGCAGGTTAAAACAGTTTATGAAGGGGTACAGGTGGTCCCTAAGCAGATCGACGTAGGTAGTAGCACGCAGAGTGCATGTCAGATGCACCAATGGACCCATTGCATGCCACAAGAAAACGCCCCAGACCTGTTTAGAGCCTCTACCTACCTGAATGGTCCCCACCTGACAAGCTGAGTCCATGGCTTCGTGTGGCCTGCACCATACACGGACATGACCATCGGAGTGATACAGCTGAAACTGACTCGTCGGACCATGCAAATCTTCGCCAGTCCTCAGCGGCCCAATGTCGATGTTGGTTGGTCCAGACTAGGTGTTGCCGATGATGTGCAGCTGTCAAGAGTGGCACCCATCGTGGCCTCCTGCTCCCAAAGCCTACAGCTGCCAAGATTGGGCGAATTGTCGTCACGGACACAATTATGGGACGTCACTGGTTGTAACACATGGTCATTTGGCCCGCTGTTGCCCTTCGGTCAGCAGTTGCAAGCCAGATGACCCGGCGAACCATCTCTGGCATCAATGAGGCGTGGGCGGCCCGTCTGCTGTCCGACATGGGTTGTAACCCCCTTGTTGGGTGCACTCTCAATAGACCCTTGCAACGATTGTGTGGAAAAAATTGCAGGGTGTTGACTACATCTGATATTGAGGCACCCATCCATCTGGCACCAACAATCATCCCCCATTCAAAAGCAAAGATAGCTCTCGGCGTGCTGTCATTTCTGCAGCTAGTTTTGCTTACAATGATTGAGTGATATCAAGGAGTCCTGTGCACCTGCATTCCGAGAATGGAAGCATCATTATGGACAGGGAACTTGATTGGAAGGGTGTACCATGACTTTTGGTGAGTGAGTGTGTATTTGATTAATAATAGCATAGAGAATAGAATAAATAAGTGTGATTACTCTCGTATTAAGCAATGCTAAAAATCAGGCAAGCGGAGATGTGCGAAATAAGAGCGCTGCTGTCGATTTCGACCAACTTCGTGGCGTTATTTTGCTGGCTGCAAATGGGAATTTCACGTTCCGTGTTCAGTTTCTGTCGTATATTTTATTGTTTCACTATTTATACGTGACGAGCTTGTTATAATGTGTTAATAGTGTAATTTGCATATTGTTTGTCACGTTTAAAACAGTATTTTTACTCTTATTTTAAGAAATTTACTCGTTATATTTACTCGTGCACGTACCTTAAGACAGCAGATAGGCCTACTTCATTACTTCAGCGGTTAGCTAATGTCTGACTATCGCGATCGTTGTAAAGATCACCAGAATTAGGCCCTTTTAGAGCTGGAACAGATTCGAGTTTCAATGAATTTCGTTTTAATTTTCAATGAATTTAAAACTGTAGGATTATAGTAAAAGCAAGACGCTTCGAAATGAACTGACACAGCCTACTATATACAGGGTGTCCCAAAAATGACTGATGGATTTTGAAAATCAATAAAAAAAACAACAAAAAAAAAAAACTGAATGCAATAGATATGTATCGTTTGCAGCCTTATGCTTAGGAAATCAGCGAATTTTATCCCACCAAATTTCAAATTTAGTTAACATTTTCACCCACAGGTGGCGCTGCAGGCGATCTGTAACTGGTATAGTTAAAACGAGTATTTCGAAATTCCACGTGACATGTTTGAACGGATGTCTGCGAATTTTTGCCTGAGACTGCGCCACGTTTGTTTAGTTTTTTGCAACAGTCCTTGCAACATTTTCATACCTGTTTTTATTTCTTCATAGTTTTCAGTGGGTGAAAATGTTAACTAAATTTGAAATTTGGTGGGATAAAGTTCCCTGATTTCCTAAGCATAAGGCTGCAAATGATACATATCTATCGCATTCCGTTTTTTTTTTTATTGATTTTCAAAATCCATCAGTCATTTTTGGGACACCCTGTAGATAATACCTATATAGTAGGCTGTGGAACTGATCACACGATGCTGTTCACCTTTGGATACAAAGTCTTCGCTGGTTAAAGGTAATCTGCTGCTTCTTAATCGATTCCGATTGTATAAATATATGAAACGTGAAGTTTCTATCGGATTTCTTATTTACACATCCAAAGAGAGAACAAGTTAAAGGCATTCTGATAGCAAAAAGGCAAGCAAACTCTTGCGTTATGTAGAATCGAAACTAGGCTAAGAATGACTTCTTGTTCCGCTGGTTCTCATGAGGGGACGAGAGGGCCAATTTTTGAATTGTTCAATCTATCGAGGCCTTTTTTTTAAATAAAATATTAGGATAAATCGAAAATTTTTGAATGGTATATTACCCTGGATGCAAAAAAAATTAACTTAACTTTTAAGAAACAGTAAATAAACAGTAAGAATAAAAAAAGAACTAGTGTTTGAAAATTAATACTTTTCCTTGTAAGCGAATACTAAAAACCTGTGACTCGCTGGTCGAAAACGCACGCAGTGACATCTTGCGGATGCGCCAGAAAACTACGCAAGTAATCACACTTACTATTCTATTCGTTATGATAATAGTATACAAAGGTCATTTGTACAGCTTCTTAATGCTCAACAAAACTTTGATGTCTACTGATCTTAGACCAATTACGTGATCTATTGTAACTAGCCAATCAATTGTGGATTAGAGGTTCCCTTCATTTTTGCTTGTTCCATTCCACAGATTTTGCTTAATTTCTGTTTGAGAGCCTGCTTAGAAGCCCCATTCAATGCCACTGTTTCTTGTTTATAGACAAACAGAAACATCATATGAGAAATACAAGGAATGTTTTTTAAGTAAGTACAGTTTTGATTATAAAAAAAAGGCAATTTTTTATTAAACCTTAATTTTTACATGAAAGTCTGGACGTTAATCTACTATTCAACATGATTTCCAGCTATATTAACGCACTTATATGACCAGCTTTTGATTTCCTAACCACACAGCTGCTTTAAAAAACCCACAAGCAAAACATCCTGCCTATCTCAAAACACAGTGCACATGGTTTCAGGCTGAAATTGCTTGCTTGAACTTCACTTTCTTGGGCAGATGTTGAATGCTTCCATTCCATTAACATTAATCAATCTTTTTTGTTGGGAAAAAAATATACAGGGTGGTCGATTTTAGTGAAGACATTGAAATATCTTGAAAACTATGCATTGGATCAAAAAACATTTGGAATGAAATTTGTTTGTCTTGAAAGGTCCTGTTCAATTTTGTCAATTTTGGCGTCATTCAAGCTTTTTTTAAAAATATTGAACACGTATTTTCTATATTTTGATCCAATATGTATTTCTTGAGACATTCCTGCTTTTTAATGTTCGTGTACCCTCTTTGATTTTTGTTGATTACAAATGAAAAAAAAAAAAAAAAAAAAAAAGACAAGACATCAATGTATTTTTTCTGGGATAATCCAAATCTGCGTTAAAAATTAGAGGGTTCCCATTTAAGATTTTCTTTGTCCCCCCCCTCCAAGGACCAATAAATAATAAAAAGGAACAATGTAAGTGATACGGTAAACAATGTTTTAATGCCTAACGCGTTTCGATTAATACATCATCATCGGAGGCTACAATGTTGCAAAGAAAGCTGGGAGACTATTCCTCTTTATTAATGCAGGTAGGGCAGACCGAATGGGGAGCTAGTATGTGACATGCGAACCTAATGGGGAGCTCCAACAAATTATTCAAAAATCAATTTTTCGAAACAGTTTTTCAAGGAGCATATTTTTTTTTGACATATTTTTCGAACTTCAATTTTTGAATCCAATACTAACCCTTAACCTCCTGCCATTAACCAACTACCCCGAGTAATCAAAAACGTTGGGATATGTATCATCATTTTGCCCCTGGAGGGAAACAGAATGCCGAAGGCGTTTGAGTAATGGAAAGCAGTGACCAATGAGGCATCCAGGGCCAAGAGTAGTAAGAGTTTTCTAATTTTTATCTACCAAAGGCAAATTTGGCTTGTACTCCTCAGGAAACGCAATGTCACAACAAAAATTTGGAACAGCTGGTCCGACATTTTCTTTCACAAGCACATTTCTTATTGTTTCCCCGTTTGACACACTAAATAGTTTTCCTGCAGCACCCTGACTGACTCCAATCGACGTGGAAGAAAATATAGGTTGGTGTATCACGAGAGTTTTTTTGCTGTATTTGCTTGTTTTGTAATATAAATGTCCGTCAAGGAGCAGTTTACGCCTTCCTTTCTCACTACCCACAAACTTTAAAGCCATATCGAGACCCTTACAGGATCACTCCCCATTAAAATTAGGATGATGGATGAGGCACCAAAATTTTCCACTTCAAAAGTTTCAATTTGAAAAACATGTCATTCGAAAAATTGAAGGTCAAAAACTATGTCATTCAAAAAAATTCGCTTCTCGAAAAATTGAGTTCGAAAAACTGATTTTCGAATAACTGACTTAGAACCAGGGGATGGGAGGTTGGGGGTCAATTTTGGTATCATTGGATAGGTCCCTTCAAGATGAACAAATTTCATTCCAAGTGGTTTTTGATCCAATCCGTACTTTTCAAGATGTTTCAATGTCTTCACTTAACTCGACCACCCCGTATATAAAGTATCTAGATATAAAGTAATAATTTACTTCTATTTCCAAATCCTTCTTATTATAGAAATGCAGATTAATAAGAAAAAGCAATTTATCCAAAAAACAGAAGCAATTCAAATTGACTCACCCAACTCCGATGTAGAAACTACAATCCTCTTTCAGATTTATGGCAACTTTTCTAAATACATCATAAGATGGAACTTCTTTAAGTTGAAACAATGCAAGAGTGACACGCTTTTTATCCTAAAATGATATACAGAAACAATTTTTGTCTGATATACATTGACATAATAAATGAATAAATTAAATAAAATTTCCTCTTCCACCAATTAATAACAATAAAAAAAAATATAAATAAACTACACAAGATTTTTTTGACTAACTATTGGAATAAGTTTTATTTACATTCATAAGAAAATAAATCCATCAGAAACTCTACATGTGAATGCATTTTGCATAAATAAATTTACATAAAAACAAATGCTAAAACTGCTTTTGTAAAAATTTACTTATGTGCTCAATGATCAGAAGTACCCAGTAAACATGGACAAGTTTTTAACTTTTAAATTTCTTTAAAAGTTGCCCTTGCTTTGTGACATAGGCAACAAATTTATTACAAGTGTTTTAAAATTCCCTTCCCCACATCAGCAGTATTTTTGTAGATTACCTCATAACCTTAAAAAAAAGTATAAGAACATTCCCCTATGTTATAGAGAAATAAAACCCAATTCAAAAAATTCACTGACGCAAGTTTCATAAATCTATCACTAGAGAGCTGTGAATTATACATGTAATAAGTGACATGATAGCATGACAAAAGTTTGAAGATTTTGCTACTGTCATGTTCGTTTATATTTTCAACAATTATTTAAAAGAAACAATTTAAACCAACAACTAAACCAAAAATATTTATTTATTTAACGATAAACAATGTCTTCCAGGTAAATGCAACTTCTCAGCTTTCGATTCTGTAAAGAAGAAAAATGAAAGGATCACAGACCACCTGGGACAATTATGGAGTCTGTTTTAATAGAGACAAAAATATGGTGATCCATTACCTAATACCATGTAGAACTACCTTTGGCTTTAATTCTTTGGGGCATAGAAGATATAAGCTTTTCGCATTCATTCACTGTTTGTCGTAATATATGAAGGTTGGTTGGTTTTCGGGCTTTAACATAGCACTTCATGTAATTCCATACATCCTCAATGGGATTCAGATCTGGGCTGTTCCACCATGTTTCTAGGCTTTAACTTGTTGTTCCTCAAACAGTACCATGGTTTTCCTAGCACTGGGGCATGGAGCGCCATCTTGTTAGTAGGTGCATTCATAGTTGGGAAAGAAAAGCTACTTCGTTAGAATAACATGATCCATCATTATATTCACATAGTGGCCACTGTTTATTGTATACACTCACTCACCAAAATTCATGGCACACCTGCCTAATAAGGTGTTGGGCTCCCTTTAGCCCGGATAACAGCGGCGACCCATCGTGGAAGAGAGTCTACTAGTCCACGGGACACATCCACAGGCACGGCAAGCCATGCTGCTTCCACTGCACTCCATAACGATGCTGCTGCATTTACCAGTTGTGTTGGTGACAACCTGACAGATCGTTCGATGAATTCCCACAAATGTTTAATGGGATTGCAATCTGGGGAACGTGGATGCCAAATCATTGTTGTGAAGTCGGTAGCATGTTCCTCCAGCCACTGCTGTGTCACAAGGGCCGTGTGTGGAGGCGCATTATCTTGCTGGAAGATGCCGTCGCCCGCGGGGTAAAAACAGTTCATGAAGGGGTGCAGGTGGTCTCCAAGCAGGTTGACGTAGGAAATAGCATGCAGAGTGGATGTCAGATGCACCAATGGACCAATTGCATGCCTCGAGAAAACACCCCAGACCTGTATGGAGCCTCCACCTGCTGGGTGTACTCTCGATAGACCCTTGCAACAGTTGTGCGGGAAAATCGCAGGATGTTGGCTACATCTGATATTGAGCCACCAACAATCATCCCCCGTTCAGAAGTGACTAGAGTTTGCAAAGAAACACCTTAATAAGCCAAAGACTACTGTGGACAAAGGCATATATTGTGGTCTGATAAAACAAATATTGAGGTATTTGGTCATAATTCTACAAGGCATGTTTGGCAAGAAAAGAAAAGCTCTAGAAAAAAAAACACTATCCCAACTGTGAAGCATGGTGGTGGCTACATTCTTTTATGGGGCTATTTTATTCCTGAAACTGGAGAACTAGTAAGAATTGATGGCACCATGAATTCAAAGTACCAGAACATTTGAGCTCCTCTGTAAAAAATATATCTTATCATGATTGGACCTTTCAACATAATGATCCAAAGCATACATCCAAATCGAATAAACAAAATTAAGGTGTTAACTGGCCTTCGCAGTTGCCAGACTTATATCCTATAAAAATATCTGTGGAACGATTTGAATAAGATGGGAAAAATGACACCCCCCCAGCAACATCCAAGAGTGAAGTCATCTGCAGGAACTCTGGCAGGAATTTTCGTCAGAAACGTGCACAAACCTGATTAAAAGTTATCCTAAGCATTTATACAAGGTGCGATCAAAAAGTTCTGGGACTGGTTGCGCATCTCGCCAACAAATGTCAGCACAAGTCCACAAATACAGTAATTAAAGCTCTAACATTTTAATAAATCATCTTTTCAAAGGATGATTCATGTGCATTGTGGACTGAGAAAATACTGCTATTGTAATCACATATGTGAGATAGTCTACGCTTTTATCATGGACATTAAATTTGAGAACGAGCAAATCTGAGCAACGTGCAATCTCAGGGAGGACATTCGGCCAAAGCGACCAGATCTGTAGTGAAAAAAACTGGATGCTCCACCACGACAATGCACCCTCTCACCGAGCTCTCCTTACATGCGAGGTTCATGTGAAAAACAACATGGTTTCGCTTCCACGCCCATGCTACCCGCCAGATTTGGCTACTGCAGACTTTGCCCTCTCTCTAAAAATGAAGATGCAGTTTTGATACGACTAAGCAGATTCAGTGTGAATTGCAGAAGGTGCTTGACTAGTTTCAACAAAAAAGACTTCCATGAGACATTCTTTAAGTGACAGGAATGCACTGCATGGCTTCGCAAGGGGACTATTTTGAGGGGGACAATGTGTAAATGTATTTAAATAAAGTACTTTCTCTTTATATGAACCAGTCCCAGAACTTTTTGATTGCACCTCATACAAGTGAAAGGCAGCCCAACCTAATGTGAATAATTTCGATTCTCCGAGTTTACCTAATCAAAAAAGATAACTTTTTTTTATTAATTGTCACAATAAGGTACCGTAATTTTCGGGAGTAACGCCGCGGCGGCTAATACGCCGCACACGCCAAAATTTAACAAATATGTTAAATCTCCGGCAGTAGCGCCGCGGCGGCCGATACACCGCACCCCCCTCACTCCCATCACACACGGTCCGTTTTGTATAACCGCGTTTTATAAGAAATTCAATAAAGAAACCAAAATTCAATATTTTTAAGATATATTTTATTAGTCGAAGCCTTCAAAATCAGAAGTTTCCGAATCGGAATGAAATAAAGATAAAAATTCTTCCTGCAGAGGTGGGTCATTTTCTTTTTCATCTTCCTCTACTACCACAGATGCGGGAATCTCTTCGTAAGGCAGGCCAAGCGCCTTGAATCCTGCAACGATGCAGTCTGGTCAAACATCTGCCCAGGCTTTAAGAATCCATGAGCACACTGTGCTACATGATGCTCGTTTCATGTGGCCAGCCTTTGTGTACTCATGGATGCCCTGGCTCATCCATTTCTCCCAGGCAATACGTACACCTAGCTTGAAAGATCTGTTAAATGAAATATCGAGTGGTTGCAATTTTTTCGTTAACCCACCAGGTATAATCCCAAGCTTACTGCTTGCGGACCTGCAAGCACCCTTTACGTTTTCCGATAGATGGGCACGCATGGAGTCCATGACCAAGATGTTCTTCGGTGCGAAAAATGACGTCACTGATCGCTTTCTCAGAACCTCTTCAATCCATTTGTTCATCACGGTCTCGTTCATCCACCCTTTCTCATTTATGCAAACAATGATCCCGGGTGGAAATTCTTCAAGCGGCAATGTTTTTCTTTTAAAAATTACCATCGGCTTCAGCTTCGTCCCCTTAGCTGTGCAGGCTAAAACGACAGTAAACGAACTTCTTTCGTGGCCTGTTGTCGAGATAGGAACCGATTTTTCACCTAAGACATTTTTTAATAATAAAAAAAATACAATGGAGGCAAAATATTTCACCTAATACCAAATACTAGGTTCAGACAAACTTGGCGCATCAAATGGGAGGCACTGGAGGATAGAGCTGTGAGGAAGACCTTTGCAGATAGCATATCTTCAAGTTTCAAAGAACTACCCAGTGATCGTGGTACTGTTGAAGAGGAGTGGCAGTTGTTTAAAACTGCTGTGATTACTTCGGCTGCTTTGTGCTGTGGTCGTAAGCGGCTGAGTGTGGCGCAGGGCGGTGAGAAAAGGACTGCATGGTGGAACGGTGAAGTCCAAGAAGCTGTCAAGGCAAAGAAGGAAGCTTATTTGCTATGGCTTGCAAATAAGTCAACTTCGAGTCGAGTGCGGTACACTGAGGCGCGAAAAGCAGCAGCAAAGACAGTATCAACAGCTAAAGCCAAGGCCTGGGAGAAGTTCGGGGAGAAATTGGAGGCAGACTATGGTTCGGCAAACAAGGTGTTCTGGCAGACCGTGCGCCGCCTCCGTGGAAAGAAGTCTCTTTCATCACAAACTATTAAGAGTTCAGATGGGAGGCTTCTGAAAACGGAGGAGAGCGTATTGCATAGGTGGAAGGAATACTTTGCATCTCTTCTTAATCCGGTGACAACAACAACTGAGGCATACGAGGTGCACCTTGGAGCGGAGAATAGTCACGGTAGTATCACTGAAACAGAAGTCAGTTGGGCAATTAAGTCCCTGAAGACTGGCAAAGCTGCAGGTGATGATGAAATCCGGTCCGAGATGTTAAAGGCCTTAAATCAGGATGGTATCCTGTGGCTGACTCGAGTGTGTCAGGTTGCTTGGATATCTGGACAGGCCCCTAAGCAATGGCAGACAGGAATTGTGATCCCTATCTTCAAAAAGGGAGATCAGAGAGATTGCAACAACTATCGAGGCATCTCTTTGCTCAGCATTCCTGGGAAAGTGTACGCTAAGTGTCTGGAGAAGAGAAGTCGGGAAATAGTCGACTCCAAACTGTCGGGGGAGCAGTGTGGTTTCCGACCTGGCCGAAGCACGACGGATCACATCTTTGCTCTAAGGCAAATCTTTGAGAAATCCTGGGAGTATGCAAAAGAGGTCTACGCTTGCTTTGTGGACCTCGAAAAAGCATATGACAGGGTTCCTCGGGAGAAGCTCTGGCAAGTGTTGCAAGAGTATGGAGTGGATGGGCAATTACTGGTTGCTATCATGTCTCTGTACAAAAGCTCTCAGATGTGTGTCCGGATAAATGGCATTAAGTCAAGACCGTTCACCGTGGGTGTTGGACTCCGCCAAGGGTGCGTACTGTCGCCCATCTTGTTCATTATCTTTATGGACTGGATAGACAGGGGCAGCCGAGGCGATGAGCGTGTTTGTGTGGGCGACTGCCTGGTGGAGAGGTTGCTCTTTGCGGACGACCTTGTCCTGCTTGGGTCTTCTCGCACGAACCTTCAGCATGCACTAGACCGGTTTGCAGCCAAATGTGAAGAAGCTGGGATGAAGATCAGTGTGGCTAAAACCGAGGTTCTGGTTCTTTCAAGACAGCCTGCTCAGTGCGCTCTCCATGTTAGGGGAGCCTCATTGAGACAGGTGGAGAAGTTCAAGTATCTCGGGATTGCATTCACGAGTGATGGACGGCAGGAGAAAGAATTGGATGCTCGGATCGGTGCAGCAAGCTGTGTCAGACGTGAACTGTGGCGATCCGTGGTAACGAAACGAGAGCTGGGTAACAAAGCCAAGCTCTCCGTCTTCAAATCTATCTTTGTCCCCATTCTCACCTATGGTCATGAGGCTTGGGTAATGACCGAAAGAGTGCGATCGCGGGTACAAGCGGCCGAAATGAGATTCCTGAGAGGTGTGGCAGGTGTTACCCTACTAGATAGAGTGTACAGCAGCACAATAAGGGAATCTTTAGGTGTTGAGCCGCTACTTCTCCGCATTGAGAGATCTCAGTTGCGCTGGTATGGCCACGTGATACGGATGCCGGAAACTAGTCTTCCTAGGCAGTTGTTATTTTCCAAGCCGGTGGGTAAGAGACCAAGGGGTCGGCCTAGAACCAGGTGGCTAGACTACATGGAGAATCTGGGTTCGAGTCGCTTGGATATTACCAGGGAGGACATGCGCTTGATGGCGGAAGATCGCGATCGCTGGAGATCCTCCATAGGGCTGCTGCCCCCGCGACCATAACGGATAAGCGGGTTTGAAAAGTAAGTAAGTAAGTAAGTAAAAAAAATATATAAGCAAAAATATATCTCCGGAAAAAGAGAAATACGTACGGTAAATGAATAACTAAGGGAAGCAATAAATCTTCTCACCTGTTACAGCTACCGTTCTATTTGGTGGGCAATCGAAAGTCATGGGTACTTCATCCATATTTATAATTTCAGAATTATTGACTCCTGACTCATCTATTAAGGAGCCCACGTAGATTTTGAACTCGGCTGCTTTCTCCTCCTAGTCCGCAGGTAAATTTTGGCCTACGGTTGTCCTTGACCTTACAGATAAATGGTGTCGTGCCATGAATCTGTAACACCATGAGGGGTGACCAGTAAAATTTTCAATCTTCATTGTGCCGGCAATTTCTTTTGTTTTCATTCGAATAGTGATTGTTGATACCGAGCGCCCACCTTCTCGTAGACTTAGGATCCAATTCAGCAATTCCTTCTCCAAATTTGGCCAATAAGGAGTTCCGTATCGTTTGGCCCGCTTGGATTTAGGTAGAGTGGCGATGTCACTCGATTCCTTCTTCCAACGCCGGATACACCTCTCATCAATGCCTAACAGCCTTGCTGCCGCACGATTACCGATTGTATCAGCCTTAAAAGCTGCCATGTATGAAGCACGTCGCTTTGACATTTTGAAACTTAAAAAGATATCACAAATTTATATTATCATGCGTGAAAATAAATATAAAATACGAAATACCAGAAGCTATTTGCAACGGAAATTAGGGAAAGTAACGGAATGTGGTACTTACAAACTCGCTGAAGGACTTGAAAGTCGTTGGGTCGATAAACGGTCGAAAGTCAAAAGTCGTTGGAGAGAGAAATACTGGGAGATTATGCTCATCGAAATTGAAACCAAATACTGACTGCCATGAAACGACAATCGATCAGTGTAGTGAAAAAGTAGTACGAGTGGTCCAGGAGCCTTTAACTCACTTTACACGCTCGCCCAAAAAGTAAACCAAACGAGGCACACTGAAGTAGGAAAGAAGCCTGATGAACCTCTTTAAGTCATCCAGAAAAGAGTCCCTTCATGGTAGGGACGAGAATCGGATTGTGGATTGACAAATAGCGAGTCCGAAAAACTAGGCTCTAGCAGATCCAGTAGTTGGGGAACTCGGTTTTGTTAATGTTCTCGAAATTGACATCCAAGATATGACGGGGTCTTCGAAACCTGAGGGAACCCCTGATAGTGAGTGAGTGGTCCAGTATACCAGCAACCAGGGTGTTTTCATGATGTTCCATCTTGGGCAGCATATTCCTAAGTGTTTGAACATAGGAACCAATGTGGGTCATCCCCAGATCTTCATAGATAGAAAGATTGTTGGCAACTCTTCTGTCTAGTTGAGCAATGGACCGGAGGGTAACATTTTGGAAGGTCTGAAGATCTTTCCATCTCGATTTGCAAATGGAAGCCCAAGCAGGCATACCGTGAAGTAAAATGGCACGAATCACTACCTTGTATAACAAGAGTTTGTTGTCCACTCTCAGAGCGCTGTTTCGCCCCAGTAGCGCAATGAGACTAAACTTCGCTTTCTTAACCTTGTTAAGGGAATATTGGACATGGTCGTTTCATTTGAGCTTGGAATCAATCACAACTCCGAGGTACTTATAATTTTTAACCCACTCAAGCTTCCTACCATGTAGGATGAGGGGCCTTGGAGGGTTTTTGCGTTTGCGTGTGATGAACATGGCTTTACACTTGTTAACATTTAGCTGTAAGCGCCACTTAGAGAACCAGCTCTCACACTGGTGTAAAGTTTTTTGTAGATGGCTGATGACTGGATTACGTGCCCAGGTCACGATGGACCCGTCGTCAGCAAACAAGTAAAGATTGCACTTTGTAAATTTAGGAAAATCATGGATAAAGAAATTGAACAAGGCACAGAGCCTTGGGGAACACCAGCATTAACATCAGAAGGGTCAGACAAGGAGTCACCAACCTTAACACGGACGGTCCTGTTTCTCAGAAAGGAGCGAACCAAGGCAATCAGGTCATCAGGGAAGCCACAAGTAATCATTTTATAAATGAGTCCATCATGCCAGACTTGATCAAAGGCCTTTTGAACGTCAAGAAAGATGATACCACCAAACATAGAAAGATTGAGAGGACAGTTCAAATCAGCAACAAGCCTCCATACCTGGAGCTGACATGAGTGAGCTGTGCGGAAGCCAAATTCCTCTTCACGAATAAGGTTGTTTGCCTCCCAGAAGTTGTTGAACCTCTTGAGAATAGTTCGCTCAAAGACCTTGGAGAGCACTGGCAGTAAGCTAATGGGCCTGTAGCTGATGGGAAGAGCAGGATCAAGTCCCTCCTTGGGAATAGAAGGATGATTGAGTCCTTCCAGGCGCTAGGGAAGTGACCGTTTAGCCAGCAGTCATTCATGATCCTGGTGATAATGCAAACAACATTAAGATGCAAATTCTTCAGAGCACTGTTGGTGATGGTGTCGATGCCGGCTGCTTTTTTGTTTTTCAGGTGCTTAATGGTGTTCAAAATCTCAGAGGTGCCAATGATATTAGGGTGAGTAAGAGCGCGTTGAGAAGCCAAACTTGTCACATACTTCTTTGACTTCACCAGACAGTCCTCCTTGGGCGTATTGAATTGACTTTTCAATGAGTCGGCGATGAGTTGAGCCTTGTCCTGGTCACTGCTAAGAAAATCGCCGCTTTCTGTAAGCAGAGGAGGTAGTTCAATGGCCCTGTTGCTTTTAAGGGCCCTGACAGTATTCCAAAGAGAATTGTCTTGGACGGACAGACTCTTGATCTTGTCATTCCACCTGATTCCGTAAGTCCTGGATCTGCTCGCTGACCTTCCGCGATAGCCTGTTGTATTTCGTCTTGAATTGCGGGAGCCTGGTACGTTGCCACAGTCTTCTGTAAGTATTTTTTTCCTGAATAGTCTGCCTGATGCGGGGAGGAAGCTCAAGATGGTCTGGCCGCTTGTAATCAACTGGAGAAGCACTAGCATCGGAAGCCATGAGAATGGTGCGAGTGACATTTCTGACATTTTCGTTGATGTCATTGCTGCTGTTTGGATCCTGATATGGAATGCTACTATCTTTTAGAAGTTCCCTAAACAATTTCCAGTCCTGCTTGTAACGAAGATTAACCCTCAGATCGATATTTATATCCTCGAAATTTAAAGCAACAGGGAGGTGGTCAGATGATAAGGCATTCACTGTGTATATGTTGTATGTATGGTTTGAAAAACCCCTTGAGGACAGCTATGTCAAGCACATCATTGACAGGTGAGTGATCACAGTAGTATGTATCTTCAAGGGGACCGACGATGGAAGTGTCAATCTGGTCTAACATGTATCTATAGAGTACTGAGCCGCTCTGATTTGTGCATCTAGAATTCCAGTGAGGGTGCTTCGCATTTAAATCACCTGCCATAACAACTGGAATGGGTCCGGACAAAAGCTCATCGAAGTCGTGAGGATCGAGTTTGTGCCCTGGAGGGTTATACGAGGTCTGTTCAAAAAATACGTAGACTGACGTCATAAAACAAAATATACTTTATTCAGAAGTTACACATCTGGGTCCCCTTCAAAGTACTCTCCTCCCCGACGCACACACTTATCCCAACGGTGTTTCCACTTTTGGAAATAGTCCTGGAACGCTTCTTTTGTGATGTCCTTCAGCGCCTTCGTCGCATTTGCCTTTATGTCGGGAATCGTCTCAAATCTCCTTCCTTTCAAAGGTCTTTTGAGTTTGGGAAACAAGAAGAAGTCACAAGGAGCGAGGTCAGATGAGTAGGGTGGGTGAGGAAGAACAGTGATCGAGTGTTTGGCCAAAAACTCTCGAGTTCTGAGGGCTGAATGGGCTGGAGCGTTGTCGTGATGAAACAACCAGTCACCTCTCGTCCACATTTCTGGCCTTTTCCACTCGTCCAGTAGCAGTTTTTCCGAGTTTAACACAAAATTTCACAGCAACTCTTTGCTCGTTCAAGTCACTCATTCTAAAAATCCGCCAAACGAAAAAAAACACACTTCACAAACAACCGCGTAGCTAATCAACCAATACTGATATTTGCAATCAAAAAACTGCCTTGTAATCAGCGGATCTGTCAGAAGATGGCGACATCAAGCGATTTTGATTGGGACCAACAGGGCCCGCGCAATTCAAACAGTCTACGTATTTTTTGAACAGACCTCGTATATGGAAGTAAACTTGACTTCACCAACGTCAACATCTTTAAGGATAATGGATACTGCTTCCATTTTCACTAAATCTGGAGTGACGATTTTAGTATGATCAATGCCTTTTCTGATAACAATAGCTGCCCCTCCAGAGCCTGGATCAGTAGTTTTTTTAGGGGTCCTATCTTTTCTGTATATATAATAACCTGGCAGGGTGAAAGATCTGCTTTGCTTGAGGTGAGTCTCGCACAAAAAGGCTACGTCAATATTCCAACTTGTGAGGAAATCATAGAACTCATGACACTTGCGAGGGATCTCTCTTGCATTCCAGATAGTGCATCGTAGTTTTCCTTGCTTTAATACTTTATACGGATGTCTAACCATGATTATTTCTTGCTCTCAACTGGAGTAATCTGTGGCAAATCGTTGCCACTTTCTTTCAGCATATTCATTAAGTTACCTAGAAATCTTTGAATTTTAGCCAGTTCTTTGTGGTCAACAGCTCCCTTACCAACTGAAGCAGAGGCAACGGAAGCGAAAGATCTACCTTCAACTACCTTAGAATTTGTATTCCTATTGACTTGAGGGTATTTTGTATAGCTGCTTGTGTGCTGGCCTTCACAGCGAATACATTTAGGTGGGTCTTTACCTTTTATATTCGTATAGTCCCTTGATTGATGATCGCCTGCGCAATTGTTGCAACATGGTGACTCGGTGCAACCCTGAGACACGTGCCCAAAACGTAAGCAATTGTAACATTGCAATGGCTTTTTGTTACCCCTAAATAATTCAACTACTACAGCAAGTGGACCGATACGTTTCAGATTTAGGAAGGACTTATTATGTTCAGTGTTTTGGAGGAGGACTAGAACCATTGGCATCTCGACAGCCCCGTTTCCTTTTTTAAGCCTAATTGCTTTGTCCGGGAAGTAGTTGGCACTTCTGACGTCTTCACAGAAATCTTCGAGATCGTATGTTTTGTCAAAGTTACGAACAATGCATTTCAGTAGCTTTTCAGATTTTAGTTGGTGGTGTTGGATTTTAAAAACATCATTCCTTTTGATCCCTGAAACTAGAGTTTTGTGCGTTTCTTCGTCATGACATTTGATTCGATGCCGGCTGCTTTTTTGTTTGGTTTTGGTGTCTGAACGACCCGTGTGGGCAGTAATTTTATCCAGAGCCACGTGATTTTTAATCTCGTCTAGAATTTCCTTGATTGGCTTCCCATGATGGCGAATAATAATCAGAGGAATGTAAACAGCTTCCTTTCCATGGACGACATTGTTTTGGGGATGACTAAGCTTAGTTTTGTTACTTCGTAGGGCCACAGGGACACTATTGTCGATATTAACAGTGGCCTGGATGTTGTCTATCCTAACAACACCTTTGTTCCTTTTATTCTGCACAATACGCCAGTCACCTCCATCACTGTCAGCAGAATCATTTTCATGCCTTCTTTTGACGCTAGCTCGTAATGAGGCGTTTCCTTCGCTGGCCACTTCCAGGCAAGTAGAAACGTTTTCAGGATTTACCACTATCATGGGTGAATCAGAATTACTGGGAGAGCCCATAAAGTCCTTGATAATATTGCCAAGGTTAGCGAGGCCATTGGCAGTCTGTAAACCTGCACTTTGAACATCTTTTTTTTTTACTACCAAGTTTCTTGGACAGTGCTTCCACCCTTGATTCTAACTCTAGATACTTATTGTTCAGTTCAGTGCGTAATGCCTCAAGTTGTTCTTTAATAATAATATCAAATGCTAGAAATCTCGGATCCTTACACGCATCTTTGTAGGCCAGTTCACAAGGTAACACTTTGCCATCAGCATATTTAACAGTACATGAAGATTTTGATGCAGCGCCTGATGCCATCATGAAGCAGGTGTGGTGCTGGGTTTTGCCGTCCTTAGAAGGACGCACCTACTCAGAACGACTCAGTTTAAAAGACTTAAAAAAAGTCCTACCTTGTCTCTTGGAGATTCCGCCGATGCACTGAAAGTCGTGCAGACTGCAATAGGTACGTCGTTGTCCGTCGAGTGGTAGAATCGTCGTGCAGTAGCGATGAGTGCAGTCGTACCTGTGGCCTATCTCGATAAGTCGTTGGGTCGATAAGCGACGATAGAAATTTTACAGCAAAAAAAAAAAAAACCTTCGCTACTGTTTTAAAAAGATACCACAAATTTATATTGTCATGCGTGAAAATAAACATAAAATACGAAATACCAGAAGCTATTTGCAACGGAAATTAGGGAAAGTAACGGAATGTGGTACTTACAAACTCGCTGAAGGACTCAAAAGTCGTTGGGTCGATAAACGGTCAAAAGTCATTGGAGAAAGAAATACTGGGAGATTATGCTCGTCGAAATTGAAACCAAATACTGATTGCCATGAAACCAAAAGCGACCCCTTATATATCGCAACAAGTGTCATGCTAGCGGGTGTCAATTATTCTGATTGGTTGACCTCTAGCGGGCGTCGATTATTCTGATTGGTTGCCCTCTATTGACGAATGCGAAAATTAGACCAGTTGATCATTAGCCAAGTGGCCTCTCTGGGCAAAAAGCCACACTAAAAGCGTGGATTATTTCCTGTTGATGGCTGATTACAGTTATAACTGAAACCAGGTATTGCTTAAGGTAGCTTCATCCATCCCTGCTGAAACTATTGATACTATCATGCTAAATTTATACACACACAGTTAATGAAAGATATACATAGAAATATACCTAACTGATATTAAACTGATAAAAATACGCGTTCAAAAGGCACAGATGTTGCACTAACGCATACATTTTTTAGTGCTAGCTGTGACAATATTTTCTTCATGAACCTGCCAATATTATTATCATTCACAGGGAAATCATTTTTATTAAGACATTCGTTGTTGCTGGTGACTAATAATAGGAACAAAACATTTATTTTACACAACCGACAGATTCTTCTTGATTTTTGGTAGATCTTTTGGGTGGCGCCAGTAGATGTCGATCACAACTATCTGGTCATAAAGCACTCGATAATAAGAGTGCTTTATTATCGAGTGCTTTATTATCTGGGGATAGAAAGACTATGATAAAGCTATGGAATTACGATTTACGAAAGTGACGATGCTAAATATTGGATTAGGCTACGACATCAACCTATAGGGAGAACGATGAGAGCGGCGGGAAAATTCAAAGGAATATTCCTAGCCCGAGAATCACTAAATCATTTAAGAGCTTCTTCCACATCTTCATAATTTGTTTTCTGTAACTTTTTTCTTTTAGAACTTAATCCACCACTTTTGTAACTTTCACGAATTTTGTCTTTTGCCTTCAAAATTGTTGAAAGAGTGCTTAAAGGAATTTCATACTTTTCTGCAACATCTTTCTTTTTCATGTGTTTTGTTTCAACATCATTTATTATTGCCAATTTTGCTTAAATTGTTAAGGATTTCCTCTTTGCTGCCATAACTTCTAGTAATTCAATCCGGATTTATTATTTTTTATTATTAATTTATTACTGTGAATACTCTGCAAGGCTCTAAACATGTTGGTTTAAAAAGAACACATGATTACATTTCCCGGTCTTTTGACATCCATGTATGTACATGATAGAACTACTGAAGAACCTTCAATGCATATAAATATCAAATTTCTTACGTTTTGCACAATTTTATTAAAATTAACTATCTCCTACATTAAGATTGCAATATAAACTAACCACTTTGTAATTGCAAATTTTTAATTATTTTTTCTCATCCAGTAGCTCTGGCAACCATGCAGTTGTCGTAGTAACGATCCTACTCTTAGGATAGCCTCGTTGCAGTACCACTCCTTATTGTTCATTAGTTAGGTTTTTTTCATTAGTTGCTTGTAAAGTTTTTTAAACACGTCTACCCCAAATCTGTGTACAACATTTATAATTTATTACACATTTTTTTTTTTGTAACTTCCTTTTTCTTTTCATTTTATTTTGTGAACTGTGGGGGTCTAGCATAAAGGGTATTGAAACTTCAGACTGGTTGGCTTGGCACGCAAAAACATCCCAAAGGCTGTTGTGCGCTTAAAAGCAATGTGGGACAATGCTTCATGTGTGACTTCGGAGATAAAACAATGCTTTCAGCTATCATACAGTAGCATAAATGTCTGCAGTTTTTCTTTCTGGCTTTGAACAAAAATAAATACAAACTTAGCACAAAGCAAACATGAGGTGCAAATAAAGGAAATTGGGAAAAAAAAAAGCCAATAGAATCTGAAGCGAAAACGAAACTTATGACATTGTGCAAGTCCTTTCAAATGGGCTCATCGGACATGCAATGTTACCGACAAATGGATGGTCAATTGAGGACGTCCTTTATTATTAGATCTTGATGAGATGGCCTCAGATTATTTAACATTTATGTTAGTGGCAGACATGAAAATACGCTACAAATGAACGGCATTAAAAAATGAAAGGATCTAATCCTTTTGTTTTGATTAATCCACACTTTTGAAACTCTAATCATTTCCTTTTTGTGTTGTCACCAGGACATGATTTGGGGTTTGGAGAAGTGGATCCTTGATTAATTTTTTACTTTGTTATATCAGGTGTCAAATTGCTATACATTCAATTATGTAGTATTGGAAAATCACAGTTTTACCTGATTTTTGTTATAAGAGAACTCATTATAAGTAGTTACTTTTTCTTAACAAATCTGATGGGATCTATGAAAAACTTCGTTATTTCAGTAATTTCATTATAACCGATTTAGTTTTAACGCGAGTCAACTGTACAAGGACTGTCGACTGTAACAAACTAACAATTTAAGGAAAAATCCAAGACTTTTCAATGTGTTGTGCTTCATCCTACAATCTTTACAATACATCAAGCTCTTTCTAGTTACTGTGTATACTGCAGCTTGTGAAGGCATATTTTCTCTGCAGAAGCAAAACAAAGGAAATGCTTGAGTGTGGATATTCTGTCATCATTTACGAAAATAAAACTGAACATTATTACTCTGTAATCGACTTTGATCCAAAACCAGTGCTGCATCAGTAATTTCAAAACCTACCAGGTACTTGTCATGTACGTAAGACTCATAAGGGTTATAGTTAATTTGGGAATTTGTTTTTTCTTGAGATAACACTACTTTGCAATACTGCATTAATGTCAGATAAT
This sequence comes from Rhysida immarginata, assembly GCA_023313115.1. NCBI lineage: Eukaryota > Metazoa > Arthropoda > Chilopoda > Scolopendromorpha > Scolopendridae > Rhysida > Rhysida immarginata. The sequence goes on along the minus strand of JAHWFO010008089.1, from coordinate 146,485 downwards.
GAATTTTGTTTCTAGGCTACTAGAATCTGAAACTTTATAGTCAGTCATTTACAACTATAAAATTATTTTGTTGAGCCCTGATAATGTAAGATTAAACAAAAATAACCTTTGTCACACCATTTTTATGATCTTAATGAATTTGCAAAGATTTGAAGCCAATTCTTAATCACAGCTTAATTTAATCTTATATAACAGTTGATAAAAAAAAAAAATTGGGGTCTAGCCATTGATGGAATTTATCCATGTCTAAGATACAACAGGTCTTCTGCAAAATGCATATCCTGAACATAGACAAGTGAGTAAACAATAGATGGACAGATTTTGGTCCATATTAAAGAATTCAATATCTTCTAATATTTTATTTCTTATCTGTGGGCATGCTTTTCTCCATTGTATCAATACAGTAAAACCCCGTTACAACGTACTTCAAGGGACCTGGAAATTTGTACGTTATTCTGAAACTGGGGGGAGGGGGGGGGGGGCTTGTGAACAATGCATATACATGTATTCATAGAAAAACATAAGAATACATGAATGCATTTTATTTAATACAAATACACTATAGCATATACAATATGTAGTATTACATTAATTTTTTAATGATTTCGGGGTTAATATATTCTACACGGACCAACCAATGAAATGTGAACTCGGCTTAATTAGCACATTGGCCCAGTTGCAACTTTCGCATGGGCTGCATTGACCAATCAGAGCAAGACATGTGAACAAGGTATGTTGTACTGAAGGGATAATTTAACCAAGGGAATGTAAAATTAGTACGTTATTCTGAAATGTACGTTAAAGTGAGGTACGTTATTCTGAAACTTTTTAGCATTAAAATACCTACGATTGGGACGGGGATTTGAAATTTGTACGTTATTCTGAAATGTACGTTAAAGTGAGGTACGTTGTAACGAGATTTGACTGTACACAAAATACCAGTCAAGGGATATTGCAGTAGTGCTTCAAGAGGAGAAAAAAAAAACACTGAAGAAAGAACGGAGAACAATTTTTTTTGAGCGATATTCCAACTTTGATACTTGATTCTAATCTAGATCCAGAGACATCTATATTATAACTGCTACCAGTATTAGAAAAGTTTTTTATCTTATAGTCAGTCTTCAACTGATCACATGAATTCTAACAAGTAACAAAGGCTTTTTATACAGAGTGTCCACAAAAGAAGGCCCTGGTTTTAATTCGCTATATCTTGAGATACTTGAGCACAAGTCTCACTATTCTTACATTCATGAAGGGGAGATTCTGCAGAATTCTCTATGCGAACCACGAGGTTCACCAAATTCCAACTGCAACAATGTTCCAGAGCCCAAAAAACTGCCATCTCACATGCTACAGTCTGCTAAGTTTCCACCAAAATATTCATAAATACAGTATCATAGTGGAAATCGAAAGTTGAGTAGACTGTCAAACATAAAATATGAGCAGATTCAACATCCAACTAGTCTCCCTAGTTCCCAGACATAATACTGTACCATGTGACTTTTTTCTAAGAGATATGCAAAACTGATTCTTTAGGCTATCATCTCAACAGCAATGGGAATTGAAATTAGTGACATGCTGGAGAGAGTATGGGAGAGGCTTGAATATCACAGATGTTGTTCAAATGAATTGTGGGGAACACAGAAACATTTGTAATATTATGGAGTTCAAAAACTGTTTACTCTTTTCATTATTTTTTATAATAAAGAAATACAACAAATTAAAGTAAGGACAATTTTTTTTTTATGGACACCCAGTATTGTAAAGAAGGTTTTTATTTTAAAATACCAACTTCAATATTTTGGAGATCTGCTAAGGACTGGAGTTCTACAATTGGATCCTTAAGTTGTTCTAAAACAAAGCTGACTAAAGCGTCAGCAGAGCGTTGACCCCGGTATTCACGCTTTGCAACAAAACCTTGTCGGATGATCTTTAGCGTTGGATATTTAGAAATGTGAAATCTTACAGCAAGGACATCTGTGAAATTAAACGAGACATAAAGAGTAAGAGAAGATAATGAAAAGATTATTTTTTGATATTTTAATGAACACTTATGAATACAAATAAATACAAATCTTAAAAATATATTATTCCCTAAAATTACCATTATCATATTCCATTCCCTCTAAACCTGAACCCTGAATTTTATATATACAGGGCAAGTCAAAAGTCTGACCCCCCCCCCCTTTTATCTTGGATACAAATGTATACTCCAACCAACCCCAAGTTTGCCCTAACTCCTATTGGTTGAAACCGAACAATGCATTACAAAGAAAGGAATGAATGCACAACATGAAGTAGTGATGACGTCATTTGTTGAGTTAAAAATTTTTATTTATTTATTTTTTTTTTTGGCTAAAAACAGACTTAAAAGAAAAAATTATATGGAAAAAAAAAAAAACGAAAAAAAAACGAGCAAGAATAAAATGTATAAAAACTGGAATTTAACCGGAATTCGGCCAAGGTGGCTGAATCTACAGCAGAACTGAAAGCAGTTCGAGCGTGACGAACAGAGGCTCTTTTCATGCCAGTAATATATTTTCCACAAGACAAAAACATTATATTTTAGTTTTATTATAACAGTATATTTTAAAGAATTAACTAACATTCATATTTACTGTAATCCATACTATTAATGAAAATGTGAAAGTGTGTTTGTTGGTTTGCCCTTTCACGTTGAAACGGAACGATGGATTGATGTGGTTTTCTGTATGGAGATAGGCTGAGGGCTCGAGAGTGACATAGGCTACTTTTTACAGCTTTCTTAAGTCTTTTTGAAATTCCCAGTTTTTGCTTTGTAATTCCCCTCAACAGATGGCACGGGCGAGCGAAGCCACGAGTAACAACTAGTTATTATATAAATGAACATTAAATAAAGAAATAATTTCATAAATTTTAAAACTTCAATAATTGATAAATAAATAAAAAGTAAATCAAGTAAATGAAGGTTTAATAAAATTTCAAAATGAAGTTAAAATGTCTCTCATTGCTGAAGATAGCTACTTGGTAGCCAAAATGCATATCTGGCATTTGAAATCTCCTTGTGGATTAGGTTTGCTCCCCCCTTTTAGAGGAATTAAGGTATTTATGTGGCAGAGATTGCAATGAGATTTTTGGGTGATCCGTCTATCGGATTTTGAAATTTTTTTTTCTTTTTCTTTGTATCTTCTACGGTTTAATAGATACGATTTCCATATGTTCTAATTGCATGCTGATAACACTAAGTGCCACCATGAGAAATAGCACCATCAAATTCCTATTCAGTCCCTTTATACTACATTTGTATCCAAGATAGAAGGGGGAGGGGTTCAGGCTTTTGACTCACCCTATATATAAAATTTAGCACTTATGTTAACTTAAAGATGTCTTACTTTCAGCATCACAATCTACCTTCCCGAACAATGCTTTTCCTTGGCCCTATCAATAATAATAAAGAAAAAACATTTATCAATTTGAATTTAATTAGAACTCTTAATGTATAATTTTAGGATAAAACAAATACATTTCAAAGTATAAATTAGAAATTAAATGAATAGAGATTCATTTTTCAAAAACTACTCACAGGAAGTTCCTTAGAAATTTTATCAGCAGCTTCATCAAATACTGGAGCTAAAATTTGACTAAAGCGACACCAGTCCGCATAAAAATTAAGAAACACTATTTCGTGAGTAGCTAAAAAAAATACAAACAAAATATATATTTCATAAGCATAAAGAACTTTTCATTTCATCTACCTTAAAAAATTTAGCAAAAGATAGTCTCATAATGAAAAGGAAATAAAAATCTTGTCCACAAGGAAAAAACAGAATTAAATACACATTCTACACCTGCTCCTAATGATTACCAAACCGTGTCAAGGATGATGCTCAAGTAAACGATTTGGAAAGTGAAAATTTTGCCTCATACATTTTATTCTCCAGACAGATCTTTCATTTGTTCAAGAGCTTTTATAAATATATAAACAATAAACAATTCATTTCGGTTCAAGAAATTTACATTCAATCAAATAAACCCGGAAGTTTTTCATTTAAAAAGCATGTATAAAAGTTATGAAAAAAATTGTTTTGCTGTCAGATAGTACCAATATACCAAATTGTCATGTAGAGTTAGTTTGTTTACAGCTGTTGATTTTGCTAGTCGATCTCAGGTATGCTCTGTGATTTTTGAAATTGATAAAAATATTGAACTTGCGTTGGTTTCAAATTTTGTGTTCAAACTTAATTTCTTGTGTTGAAATGTTTGAAAATGCCAGATTTGTGGAGGAACAATTCTTGAATTTTACATCACAATAAAGTGGTGCTCCACACTTCAACACTTTTACACGAATTTTTGACCAAGAACTCAACGAATGTCTCAAACCAAGCACCATATTTGGCAAATATGGTTCCATGTGATTTTTCCCCCTAAGATCTGCTCTAAAAATATAGACACAGCACTATTATTTGAAAAAATGTGCATATCACTGCAATCAACTTAATTTTTTTAATGAAATCAATATACAGAGTGATTCAGAAAGGTAGGTCAAGAATGAAGTACCATGTACAGTTTGTAGCAGGGAACAAAATTTTTTCCTATAAACATGGGTCTGGAAATGCATCCTTACAGAGATAATGCAACTTGTACGAGGTAGGAATGACATTACAGTAGGTGTTCAAAATGCCGACACCGAGCCTCGACGCAGGTGTTTTGAAGTCGTTGGTCTAGTGTTTGAAACGCCCGGTGAGTGGGTGATAAGGGTCTGGAAAACGCTGTTGGTAAATTCTTTCCGCTTCAGTAGCATTACCCTGTGCCTCATCGTAGATGAGATGCATGTCCGCCAGCTCCGCATTAGTCAAGCGATCTATTGTACGACAATGGAGTTACATGTTTCCTTTCCTCTCTTTTAAGAGAGAGAACACGAACAATTTACATGTTTAGATCCTAATTTACATGGACCCTAACATTGCCGTCCGGGTAACGCACATCTATTCCTATCTCGTACAAGTTACATTATCTCTGTAAGGATGCATTTCTGGACTCATGTTTATAGGAAAAATATTGTTTCCCGCTACAAACTGTACATGGTATTTCATTCTTGACCTACCTTTTTGAATCACCCTATACAGTAAAAGCTCAATTTGAAGGTGGGGTGAAAATTAAAGCTGGTCTCTGTTCGATTTAAAGCTGGGTATTTATCTAAAAATTCCAGCTAAAAGCCGGTCTCAAATAAAGTCCTGACTTAATGGCAAAATTGAAACTACCTTACAAGAGTAGAAGATGAAGAACTTTATAATAAGAAGCAGGCATCTCCAGCGATTCTGAAACGGAAGACAATAACATCTACTAGCAAATTCCTGCAGTTTACGACAAATAAAATCAAAACAAAAAGCTGACGTTTCGGATAGAGACTATCCTTTATCAAAGCAAAAAGGATAATTCTCTAAAAGCAAATAGAATATTATAGAATTATCCTGAAGTTATGAAAGGAGTACTTAAGGACGACTTTATACATATAGTTAGCAGAGGGAATAGTAAGACGGTATTGGCTGAAATACTAGAAGAGAACAAATGGGAGGCCAGGAGATGAATTTGAAAACGTGTTGGGATAGGACAGGAAGGAGGACAAATAGAAGGTAATAAGAGGGGGGGGGGGCAGAAAAAATCAATAGGATAACAGAGAGAGAATTAAAATGACAGAAATTATAAAAAAGGTTAGGAATGATTTTAAAGATATTCTGGTCCATGCTGCGGTTACTAAACCACGCACTTCTACTAAGGGATGTTCTCCTTGCAATGAAAAACGTTGTGGCGTTTGCCATTTTCTTAACCCTGCCACCTCCATTTCCAGGAGTGCTTCCTCTTTTACTCTCAGAGCCTTTGATCTGACCTGCACTTCTCACAACCTAATTTACCTGTTACATTGCAAAGTATGCCAGAAACAGTTTGTTGGAGAAACTGGCAATATCATATGCACCAGATTCGCCAGACAAGTTCGACATCCTCAGCAATGCACCCCTGTCGCTAAACACTTTAATTTCCCTGGCCACTCTTTACAGACAGTCAGCCTTTATATCCTTCGCAATAACTTCCATAACAAAAAAAAACAAAAACAATTCGAGTCTTTTCTTATTTGGAAATTTAATTCCCTCACCCCTAATGGCATTAACCTTAACAAAGGCACCCTTCCTTCATTACCTTTCCCATATTCCTCTCCAACTTCAGCTATTCCCTAATTGGTCGTAGGCTCTCTGGGCCTTTTCTTTTTCTTTTCTCAGTTATTTCCTCTTTTTAATGTTCTTTCATATTTTTCTACTTCTATGTTCATTTTGTGTCTGTCCCTGTACTCTTTTTTTTCGTAGGCTTTCTGTACTCTTTTGTTTCAGTGACCATTGACTCGCGACCCGGAGCTCTTATGTGAAGCTATTATACAGGGTGAGTAGCGACCGGGAATAGTCAGGGAATTTTTTGTAACTGGGAAAAGTCAGGGAATTTTACAAAAAATCCGAAAATTTCGAATAATGTCAATAATATTCTGTCAAGATAGCCTTTTTTTTTTTTTTTGCCTGCTGATGGTCAAGAAAAATCAAGGAATTTTATGAAATCGTTTTGGTAGACACCCTGTCATACCGGAGCACTTTTTTGTAACACTTTAACGCTTAAAAGTTAACGCCTAAAAGATAAACCATGTTCGAGATTGAAATGCACGAGTTTGCTGATTGTATGGCTAGTCATACCATAAAAACAATGCATGCAAATAAAATTTTATTCCTTGCGTAGAGTCAAAAATGGGAATCGCATTAAACAAAGATCACATTAGTCGCATTTTTGCTCGTTTTTTGGGCTGAAAAAGTGGAATCGCATTATACAAGGGAATATATGGTTATGTTAATTTGTTAGCATTTGCAGATGATATTAAAACTTCTCGTTGTATTAATCATCTTATTGATTGTGAGATTTTACAGAAAGAAAATGACAGGATATTCCTTCAGTCAGTGCATAATGGCATGAATCTAAATATAAAGTTACATCCTCTCCCGTTACAAATTCAGCCTCTCTTTTCTGTACAACTATAAACTTAGGTCTGTTAATATTATCAGAATGCAGGAGGTGACTGATCTACACATCCTTTTTTCAGGTGATTCTTTAAAAAACATTCTTAACTTTACACTCTGGTCTTTATGTATGCTTGGAATCATTAAAAGGCTTAGTAAGATTTTACTTTCTTTTACTCTTTTTAATTCTATCTTTAGCTCTAATATCTTGAATAAGCTGAGACACGATCTTGAGATCTGATTGATCGATATGATGTTAATCGAGATCAGATCTCAAGATTCAAGAGTTAAGATGTTTGCTAGAGTTAATATTATTAACTCTCCATCTACTTCAGTTTCTTCTATTAACCTGGTTTCCTTTTCATTAGGACACATAGCAGATATGTTATTACTATTCGATTGTATTTAATTAATATCCTAAATGGTAGTCTTGAGGCTCCGTTCTTTTTTAGAGAAAATTGGCTTTCTTACTTACAGAATTACAAATCGCTTTGGGCCTTTCTATGTCCACTAGATTTTATAGATCTAACTTGAAGCATAGTGACTTAAGATTAAAATTGGCATTAAGTTTTAATAAAGATAGAGGATTTATAAACTACTTCTCTTAAATTTGTGTGTCTTTCTTTACCTTTCATTAACCCTGTGCTTGGGCTTACTTCCCTGCTGAGGTCAACCCTTGGTAACCTATCATGGTCTATCATAATCATGGTCATTCGCCAGGTTGATACATTATTATTAAAATATTTATATAAAAACATTTCGTATCAACAGATGATTTTACATATGAAATTCACTGAGGAGGCCGAGGCAGAAAATTATTTCGTATATTAAAATGTAGTTGACTAAACTTCATTTTAAAAAATAAAGTTCACTCTGTAATCTATCTATTAAAGTAATTTTCAAGATATTCAATAATTAAATAAGTTAAGCCCAACACATTATTAACTTATGAAATAAAAACCAATTTTTTTTTTTTTTAACATACACAAAAATCGAAGCTCCCAGAATCAGCCTAAAAATGAAACACTAAACCGAGAAATTTACTTAATTTTAAAACAGAGTTCACTAATACTTGGCAGTGGAGGGAGGAAAAAAAATATATAGTGAACTCAGTTTTAAAATTAAGCAAATTTATCAGTTTTTAGGCAATTCTAGGGGGAGGGGGTCAATTTTTAGGTATATAATTTTTATGTATATTAAAAAAAAAATTGTAACAGATGTATAAGGAAGAGACACAAGAATACTGAAATGATATAAAAAATGAAAACAGAATAGAGTGGAAAGACCCTGAAAAAAAGTTGAAAAAGAGTAAAAGTGAAATTGGAGTATTAGAAGACATGAAATATACAGAAGAAATTTAGGGTGGGTGGGGGGGGGAGAAAGTATTGGCTAGAGAGAACAGAAGGGAACTAATGGGAAGCCTGGAAATGAAATAGATGATGTATAGGAATAGGACAAGTATGAGGATGGTAAAAGGTCAAAAAAAAGTGCAATAGAAATAACACACACATGAGTAAAGCGACAGAAATTGTAGAAGAAATTAAGAATGATAGAGTCAAATCTGCATAGAAGAATTTCGGATAAAAGAACACCACCCACAATAGCCAACTTTCATTTCCGTAAATAACAGTTTTGTTTTTTGTAAACTCAGTTTATAAGAAAACTCCAATTATAAGAGCAAATTTTAAATTCCCCAACAGTGCTCTTGTAGGCAGGTTCGAATTTAAAAATACAGTGTATTAGGCTGAACAAAAATGAAGGGGAAAAATGGAAAAAAATATTGGGAAAAGAAAAAATATGAATGAACATTAAGAAAGAAAAAGTCAAAATGGAAAATTTGGTAAGAGATATGCAGGGGGGGATTGTAGAAAGAGAAACGCACAGAAAGAAACTGAAGAAAGGCCTGTCACAAATTAGGGATTAACTAGAGTATGAGAGGAATGGGGGAAAGGTAATGAAGGAATGGTGCCTTTGCTAAGGTTAATGCCATTAGGGGTTAAGGAATTGAATTTCCAAATGAGAAAAGACTGGAATTGCTTTCCAAAAAAATTTTTTTTGGTTTTGATTTCTTAATTTAATAGTGTTGGGTTTAACTAATTGTTGAATTATTGCAATTTCTCCCCGATGTTAATTTTTTAATAATTTTTATGGTATTAATCCAAACCTAAATTTCACAGTCATTCTGAATATGGATGAAATTATCCATGTCTTGCAAAGAAATTATTTTAAAGCCTGCAGGTTAAATATGCTTTACATTACCAAAAGATTAAAAAGTACAAATAATTTCTATAATTGAAAAAAGCTATTTTCTAAAAACAATACTGCACATTTTATAATAACATAATATTTTAAGCATGTATATAATGTACTGATTAAAAACAGTTCTAGAGAACCAAATTAAAAATGGGAGCTCCCTTTTCATTAAATGAGGCAATGTTATTATTTGACAAACTTTCAATATTTTTAATTACTTCAGAGTATTTTGAGTAATATTTTCCCTAGCCCTATAATATCAACTAAAATTTGCATTTATAGATTTTATTTTGCGTTTATACACTTGCATATGTAATTATTCTGCTCATAATTGATTCACTACCTATCTCGTACACATACAGTCATTCAATACTCAAAAACAGGTAGCAGATGTTTAAACTATTCAAATTTTACTAGTTCACATTCATATGTGACTAGTGAGTACAATACAATGACATTCTTCTTTTTTTTTCCACAATCGTTTTAGAAATTTAACATTTTAAAATGATTTCTTAATAATATTTTGTCAAAATAAGAAAATATTAATTATTTTTATATAGTTATTTTTTCCACATGATCTTTTCCCTTAAAATCGTTTGTTTTTCATAATGATCCATCAATAAACTAAACACGGGTATTTTTGTTAGAGTGTCATCATAAATGAAAATTAAAATTGCATGGATTGTTGATTATTTGCTATTACCTACAAGACCATCAAAATTAGCCATGGTTAATTGTGTTGCACCGCTTTCCGCTAATGAAACAAAAAAACTGGACACCTGTTTAAAACAAAATTACAGATTAAAAATATATTTAAAGTAATTAAATACAATAATTGTATAAAAAGTTATTTAAAAATAGTCTGCGTTAAAAATAATATAAACTTGTTACTGCAGTCAGCTATATATTTATGGAAGTCAAGTTATATCAAAAACATATTCAAATTAGCACTCTTAAATAAAGCTGTTTAATGTCAAACAGTCTTCCTTCTATTATCAGAAACTACCAATAAAATAAAACTCCCTTTCAACATCAATCGACAAACACTGTCCCGGTCTCTTGACTTGATGACAAGTGTTACTGACAGCCTGAAATTTCACCTACAAAATCGGCATTCACACATCTTTTCAACCTTCATGAATTCTAAACATTCAAAAATGCGCTTATAGATCATGGCATTTTAATGAGTTTAGTCGTGTACTTAAACAAGTAGCACACACGGATCCAATTTCATGTAAACTATAAATTTACAATTTTATTACATCCCCGCCTTGATGTCGTCTGTCACCCGACGGTGTACTATGTATATGGCATTTTATCCTGCCTAAAATTCAAAATAAAACAGGGGCTAAAAGTAGATTGAGAAGAAGTGATGTTGCGAGGTGGTCCAAAGTAGTTTGTTTACTGTGTTATTCAAATGATACGGAGGGATAGGCAAGCGAATATTAATCGGCTAACATGTTTATAGGTCATGAGACGTTGTTTTATTGAATAAAAAGTTGGAAATATAACAATAGACATACTTACGGTGAAAAGTGATAGAAAAAATAAATGAAAAAAATTGTTACACCAATTTGAAAGCATTTTAGAAATTTAGTTTCAGAAGAACACGACCGTAAAAAGTACGCGTGGCCCTGTTCGCTTTTGCCCATCGACACGAATGGCGTGCGAGAGACTTCGAAAATCAGATACGAGCTTTACTATCGAAAGACGAAATGAAATACTTTTTGATATTAAAAAATTGCAATATCAGATCTTTAAAATAAATATTGAATTTTATTTAATATTTTAAAGTAAATGCTCAAATAAAAATTATGTATATAATTTCTAATAAAAATTAAAAGTCTTTTAAGACATGCCACTCCCACTCCCATGGACTCCTATGAGTTGATAAGTTACATGTTTCTCCTAACAACGGTTTTGTAACCAGGCTCCTTATTATGTTTATTAGTTCAAGGGTTGCCAAGAGTTTGCTACAAAACTAAATTTAACGATTTGAGATAAAATGGTGAAGATTTATTAAATAAAGGTTTATTTCTCGTCATATTATCTTGATTCATTAGTTCTCGAAAGTAGCCGGCTAATGATACAGTCAATGTTGGTAACTAGCGAGATTGAACTAAGGCTTTCTTTTTCGTAATTATTAATTATGTTACTCACGTTTTCTTAGTAACTATCAAATTAACTTGGGATTCCAAGTTGGGAAGCAAGAAGCAGCTAAGTTTTCATAGTGGTGGTTAAAAGATCACGTTGCAAAGGTTCCGAGTTTTATGGCCCGTTCAACAATTAATCAGCATTGTTCTCTCCAGATAGGAGATTTAATGACACTTGATTGACTTACTTACGGACTTATTAATGACAGCAGCGGTTGTAGTGTAATTAACGAAATGAAACCACCTCCTATTTCTATGCTGGAATGCTTAGAGAAGATAAATTTAGAAATAACCATCCGTTCTGGGAAAATTATAAATACTAATTCCTAAACTGAATATTACTGAAATAAAAATTTGAATACCGTATAGAAATTAATAAAGAAAATCTCAATCAGTTTGTTTTAACCCTTTTATATCTATGAATTTTTTGGCTGGATTTGGTTTTCTGAAGCATGCCCATGTTTCAAGTTTCATGAGAGAAATTATTGTTTGAGTAAATTCTTCAAACAAGATGCCAGTTCTTATTCTAATGGCAATAACTGAGGTGGTTCATATTAACAACTACGAAAATGTCACTTTTTAAGGTCAGGGATTGGTGGTCAGTGACATGTGATCATGACGAGCAGTTTGAGTGTGGCTCTTTGTGCATAGCTAACATCGACAACAGCTCGGATAACTATGGTAAATCCAAATAAAAATTTGTGACCATTTCCATTCTAATATAAACACATAAATCCTTTTCATGTTTTAATTCTATTCACAGATAAAATAATAACTGGAAGCTTTAAAGGCATCCTTCGGGTTTATGGACCTCGGCTAGCTCAGGAAGAAGAAGGCACCCTCGGAGGATTCAAACCTGACGATTTACTTCTCGAATCGCAGCTAACTCAACCGATTCTTCAGTTAAAATGTGGACGTTTGTCTGGGTAAAACGATGCATATGCTTATGCACAATGATATCTGGGTTTTCTTAATAATTACTGATAAAAGCATGTTTTTTCCACCAACAGGGTTAATAACAATCTTAGCCTAGCCGTTCTCCATCCGAAGAAAGTTGCTGTGTTTAGAATTTCAGGTAGGGGCATTTATTTCAGCAACAAATGAAGATTATGTTGAAAAAGAAAAGGATCCTTACTCTTAGAAATATCCATATTAATCTTCTGCAAGAATAACTCTAATAACTGTCACCATTTGTTTGCTATTTTACAAGGGCATGTTGAAAACTAATGCCTCCTATACTTTTGTGTATTAGTCTTAATTTACAGGGTGTCCATAAAAGGTCTGACACCTTTTATCTGTCTATTACCAAAAAACTAATAAAGATAAACAAAAACTGATTTTAATATATGAAACTGTAACTGAAAAAATTTATTAAACCAAGTTAGTAATGTGTGCACCTTGGGTCACATGGAGGATATCCAGCCGATAATCAATTTCTTGCCATGTTCTTTTGACCATATCGACATTCGCCATGTCAATAGCAACCGTGATTCGGCGTTTCGAATCAGTAACGTCCTTTTGTCTTGAACACCTGGTCCTTCGTGAACCCCCACTTGAAAAAGTCCAGTGGCGTAATGTCGGGTGATCGAGGGGGCCAAGAGATAGGTCCATCCCTTCCTATCCAACGACAAAGAAATTTTTCGTCCAAAGCAGCATGAACAATTGTCCCCCAGTATGGTGGTGCTCCATCCTGTTGGAAGAGAATATCGTGCCGTAGTTCATCTAATTGCGGGAATATAAAATTCTGCAACATGTCCAAATACGTAATGAAAGTAACGGTTGGTTCCGCAAAGAAGAAGGGTCCTAGTACGCGATCGTGCATAAGCCTGCACCAGACATTGACTTTTGATCTGTCTCTTTCTATTTCACGGACACAGTGCGGGTTTTCTGATACCCAACTGCGAACATTGTGGTGGTTAACATGTCCGGAAACATGGAATGTCGCCTCGTCAGAAAACTCAACACGCTGAAGAAAATCTCCATCGTCTTCAATCCTGTTTAACATGTAAACAGCAAACTTCGTACGTTTCAGTTTGTCATCTGGTTGGAGAGCTTGTACAAGCTGAATCTTGTATGGATAAAATTGTATGTCTTGCGTGCGATTTTATGTACCGTGGATTTAGGCAACCCCAATTCTCTGGAAGCTGTCCTCATCGATTTTCTAGGGCTCTGATCAAATGCCTCTCTAACTCTTCCCACATCCTCATCTGCTATGCTTGGGCGGCCTGAACTTTTTTTGCATAACACGCTGCCTGTTTCCAAAAACTTCTTCTCCCAATCCAAAATGCTATTTCGACATGGTGGGTCTTTATTCAATTGTCTTCGAAAATTTCTCTGTGTCTGAGTCACCGATTTCGTTTCGATTAACAAATACATTGTCCATGCTCTCTCTTGTTGAATAGCCATCTTTTATTTTAATAAGCCAGATGTACAGTTCCCACACTCTAGTGGCGAAATTATGAAACACAATAAAACTTTTTCAGTTACAGTTTCATATATTGAAATCTGTTTCTGTTTATCTTTATTAGTTTTTTGGTAATACACAAATAAAATATGTCAGATCTTTTATGGACACCCTGTACTTCAGAGTAACAGCTATCACACAATCTGCTTGGTTAACTTTCTGGCTTCACTGACACAAGTTTCGTACATCTGCTGCTAGAAAGTTCTGAATTATAGTCAGAAACATACCACCATATAACAGCATTATGTTGGTGTAACAAGCCGGGAGCTGCAATCACCTCTCGCCCAAGCTCGCTATGTATTCGTCGCTGCTAATCACCCGTGTGGTGAGTATAGCATAGATAGACTGAGACTCCGACTCCAATCAATGGGAATATTTACATTTATTTACATTTATAGGGGTACGTTGGTGCAGAGCGAGTTGCTCCTCGACTTTCTCTCTCGGAGGTTAGTGGTCGTCTAGTGCAGTAAACACTACATACATCTCAGCACCTGAGATAATATTTCCGGGAAGGGCATGGGATACTCATCCCCTCCCCCCTGTCACCTATTGTCTCATTGTCAGGGCCTTGTATTGTACCCGTGACCTTGACCTCTGTCATTGTCTCAGGGCCAGGGTATTGTACTCAATATACTAGATCCCTGGGTCTTTGTTATCTCCACTTCGGATACATTCACTATAGATATTTCTTTTCCTTTATTATAGAAATTTAGAGAGTCGAGTTACAACAGTTGGCACGCATGAAGTGGTGTAATGTAGTAGTTTTGACTGCAAAATATATGCCACCGATAGACATTCATTGAGGTTTAGGGCTGTTGATATCAGTATTGTGCGACGTTGATCTGTTCATGCTCATCATGACCCTGGTGCAACTCTCAACTTGTATGACAAACAACAAAGTGGAAGGCCACTATTGCAACTGATGAGCCTTATCCAAATGGTTTCAATGAACTGGTTAGAGCGAATCGTCACATAATTCAGGAACAGCTGTCCATTATGTGTGGCATATCATGAGCGTGTGCAGATAGTAATTGCAGAATTTGGATTCCAGAAACTTTGTGCATGATGGGTCCTGTGAATTCTTCTTCTGTACATGAAACGGAAGAGATTGGACATGAGCCAACAATTGCTTTTTCACACAAACCTGAAAGCAGTGAATTCTTAAGCAATATTGTATCACAGCTCATGAAATCTGGGTATACCACTTCGATCTCAAAAACGAGATCATTCAATGGAGTTCCACCCCAAAGGATCACCTCAGCAGACAAACTTAAGCCTTCTGGAATATTCAGTGTGTGGTGCATATGGAATTCATGCCTAAAGACATTCCAATAAATTCTGTAAGGTACTGTGAAACCCTAAAAAAAAATTTCAAGCATGAATTCGAAGAGTTCATCCACATGTGGAGCATGACAGTGCTTTTCTGCACACCAGTGCAATGGCAACAGGACAGATTCAGTATCTTGATTCACTATTATTGATCCTCCTCCCTGCAGTCTGTCCTGGTGCCATCCAATTTTCTTCTGTTCCCAAAACTTAAGGAACACCTGAGAGGGTATCACTTTGATTCTGACAATGCACTGCAAACAGAAATGAGGCTGTGGTTTTGTAGTCGAAGTGAAACATTCTACAGTGATGGTATCAAGAAACTGGTCACCCATTGGGAGAAATGTATTCATCGACAGGGTGATTATGTGGAAAGATAATTATGGAGTTATGTTTGTAGAAAGTTATCACTTTTTGTTTTACTCAAATAAGTACACCCATTTTCAAATAAAAAATTAGGAGACATTAATTTTCAGCATGCCCTGGTAAAAACCATTAGCCCTTTTTAGGACATTGTATGCTTAGAAATGCATAGTAGACTAGGCATATGGCATACCTAGAAAAATTCCAATCATAGCAGAGACTCGAAGGGACCACCTTGAGTGGCAATGCAAGTACTGACGTTGACATTGAAGCAGAGATTGACGAACTCTCTCAAAGATCCCATGTTCACTTCTGTCAACATTACAGGCTCTCAATCCGGTTCTGTTGCTATGCTCTCTATTATGACAGGATAATGATTTGTAATGGTATTGTCATCTGTTGGACACATACAACATTTTTTCCTGAATAAAAGGATTTCTTTTTTTTTCTTTCTTTCTTCTGCTTTTATTATTATCATTATTATTATTATTATCATTGTTTGGGGAAACCAAACTCGGATCAAGTCCGGAAGCCAATCCCAGAGGCGGACCCAAAAGAGGGCCAAAGCCCAAGGGACTCAAATGCGAGGGAGGGAAAGTTATCCACTCGTGGGAGTATTGATGTTTGAGTGTAGGAATTTCCTTACTATGTGACATGTGTTTAGAATTGTGGCTTTCTGTAAGGTTTTGTATAAGTGTGGGTTTAAATTTAGTGTTGACAGGCTTTTGTGTAGTGAGTGTGGAATAACCCCAGTGGCGGAAAGAATGATAGGAACAATGTGTACTCTGTTAACTGCCCAAAGGCGTTTTATTTCGTGTGCAAGATCCGTATATTTAGTGATTTTGTCAGTGTATGTCTTTTGTAAATTGTGTGTATTGGGGATGGAGATATCAATTATGTAAGTCACTTTGTTTTGCTTATCTACTAGTGTAATGTCTGGTCTGTTATGAGGGATAGTTTTGTCAGTGATTATAGCTCTGTCAAAATATAGTTTATGTGTGGTGTTCTCTAAGACAGTGTCGGGGATATATTTATAGTAAGGAGTGTGAATGTCCCTTAGCTTGTGTATCTTAGCTAGATGTTGATGTATGATGTTGGCTACCTGGTTATGTCTGTGCAAATAATCTGTCTGCGTGAGTATTTTGCAACTGGATATGACGTGTTGGATGGTTTCCTCTGCGATATGGCATTTCCTGCAAGACCCGTCAGTCGATTCTTTGATAATATGTTTTCTGTAGCTTTTAGTGTTAATAACCTGGTCTTGTATGGCAATCATGGTTCCTTCAGTTTCCCCAAAGAGACTCCCTTCACTCAACCAAAAGTTCGACGCTTTTTTGTCGACGTGTGGCTGGTTGAGGTCAGAAGGATGTCTACCGTGGAGTTGCTTTCCGAGCCATGATTGAAGTTTAGTGCATGTTGTAGGAATGTTATGGGTGTTCTGCATGCTGTTCAGATTCAGAGGTGTGTATTTTGTATCAGCCATGCAGACTGCTTTGTGTAATGGTGATGTGTGTTGTTTAGAGTGAAAGAATTCTCTGAGTGACTGAGTCTGTTTCTGGTGTAGATCTGTTATGTCAATAAGACCTCTGCCTCCCTCTGAGCGAGGCAGGGTGAGTCTTTCAATAGCTGCGTGTGGATGGTGCTTTCTGTGCTTTGTAAGCAGTTTACGTTGTTTCCTTTCAAGTCCCTCAAGATCTGTGTGTGTCCACTGTATGACTCCAAAGGAGTAGGAGAGTATTGGCGTGGCATAAGCATTGATGGCCTTGATTAAATTTCTGGAATTTAAGTGCGTTTTAAGTATTGTCTCTAGCCTATGAAGATATTGTTTAGTGAGTGTATTCTTTATGTGTTTGTGCTCCAGAAGCTTGGCTTGCTTAAATCCTAGATATTTGTAAAATTCGTCATTTTCCATAGCAGCAATGTGATCTGGTTCATCTAATGTGAAGCCCCCTTCCCTGAGTACTCCATTTTCAATGTGAATGGTTTTGCATTTGTCCAACCCAAACTGCATGTGTATGTCTTTTGAAAAGGTTTGTGTAATGTCAAGTAATTGGTGCAATTGTGTTTGTGTGGAGGCGTAGATTTTCATGTCGTCCATGTAGAGTAAGTGTGAGAGCGTGTAGTGGCAGCTTTTATTATGTTTAATTGTGTAGCCATAAGTTGTGCTATTCAGTCTGTTGGAAAGTGCATTTAGTGCAAGACAAAACCAGAGTGGGCTCAGTGAGTCACCCTGGAAGATGCCCCGGTTTATCTGTATTTTGTCAGTCGTGATGGTTTCACTGTTGAGTGTGAGGTGTAGTGTAGTTCTCCAATGCAGCATTGTACTTTCTAAAAAAGTGATAAGTGTAGGGTTTATTTTATATAATCGTAGTGTATATAAAAGCCAAGAGTGTGGGACACTATCAAAGGCCTTTTTGTAATCAATGTAGGCTGCATGGAGGTGTCGATGTTTATTGTGAGTTTGCCGTAGGACCACACTGTCTATCAGGAGTTGCTCCTTACAACCCATGTGGTTTCTACGGCATCCCTTTTGTTGCTCAGTGAGAATGTTGTTTGTGTCTATGTGTGTATAAATTTTGTTTGCGATACAGGCAGTTATTATTTTGTAAAGTGTAGGCAAGCATGTAATAGGTCTATATTGTGTGGGATCTGTAGTGTTATGTGACTTTGGTACCATGTATGTTATTCCTTGTGTGAGGAAATGTGGCAATGTCTGTGGTGTTTGCAAAGTGTTGGAAATCTGTTTTGCAAGGGCCAGATGCAAACAGGTGAAGCGCTTATACCAAAAGTTCTGAATCCTATCTACACCTGGAGCCTTCCAATTGTGAGTACGTTTAATGACTTGTGAGAGTTCATCTGTTGTTATGTCAGTATAAGGCATGTTTGATAGTGTGGATGCTAATTGCTCCTCTTCCCTGATCCAGCTAGCTTCCCTATTATGTTCAACTGAGACAGACCAAAGAGACGACCAATAATGTTGGAGTGCTGTTTGTGTTGGCAGACCAGTGTTTTGTGTCTGTGTATAATCTTTGTTTAACTGCTTATAGAATGTCTTCTCATTGTTTGCGAATAACTTGTTCTGCTGTTTGCGCTGAGTGCATGTTTTGTATCTCTTCAGGCGTTGTGTTTTTGCAGCTAACTTTTGTTTTAATGTGTCCATATATTCTGTAATGTGTTGATTGTGCTGCTCATGTCTGGTGTGTGTTTTAATCTTCTTAAATAATTGTCTGAGGCGTTTGTTTTGCTTTGATGAAGTGTTGTTTTTAGTGTACTGCGTAAGTCTACCTAACTGCTTGCGGATTTCGTCAATCTCAGACTCAATCCGCTTTTGCCATTTAGGTTTCTGTTGGGTATATGAATTTTGTGTGTTTTTATGGATTGGTTTCCTACCCAGTGTGGATATAACTGTAAGAGCCCCAGTGTAAATAAGTAGGTGTATGTATTCTAAAGACAGATTTTCTTCAATGTACTGTGGTAAGATATGTGTGTTCATGTAAGATAAAATTTCCCCTGTTTTGCTGTTTATGTTTATTTTAGGTATACATGGTCTTTGTGTGGGGTCTGTTCCCGTGTAAACTGTAAGGTATCTTTGTAGGGTGTCATTTAATGTTTCAATAAGTTTGGTATTCATGTTGTGTTGTGGATGAATATCATGGTGAAGTTCATTGTCGAGTGTGTGTTCTACAAGTTCATTAGTGATGTCAATGTTAGTGTTTGATTCTGTGTGTTGAGTGTCAGTTTGTGTAGATGGCTCGTGTTCTTGTAGCTGTTGTGCAACTTCTTGCTTTATTTTCTGTAGCGTGGGTAAGGGTATTAAATTTTTCATAACAATTGTGCGACGCTGATCTGCAATGCGTTGTTCAGTGACTGTGATATGAGGATATGTCTCTTTGAAAATGTTATATAAGCGTTGTCTGTAAGCTGTAGTGTCAGTTTCCAATTTAGTGACTGCGTAGTAGGCTCGCATGATAAAACAGTTTATGTCATTGGTCCATTTCATGCGTTGGCGTGGCTTGCCTGCCTTAGTGGTCGAGGGCAAAGAAGCTCTTGAAACACTAGGGACAGGTTGTGGCATTGCAGTAGCCAAACAGGGGTTGGTGCTGCTTTCTCCACCAGTGGCCCTGGGAGATTGTGGCATATTTTTCGAACGTGAGCCTCTGCCTAACCCACGAGCGCGGACCTTGGTAACCCGGGTGACGTCCGAGCCGGTATCAGATAACGCACTAGCACTAATCATATTGATCACCAATAAATGGGTGGTCCTGTTAGCCATCTCCATCATCAGCAGGCCCTTGGTTGATGTAATCAGCTCATCAGCCCTACTGGGTCATCTGGACCCTCAAGATTAATCTAAGGGTAGAGTAAATCAGACCTGTTAACCAGGGCCATCCCTCTAAGATGTTGCCCCCCTCGCACGACGTGGACGTAGGACCACACGAGGGTTATTATTATTATTATTATTATTATTATTATTATTATTATTATAATGTGTCAGTTTTAATTCCTTTGTGGCAACTCGTATGAAAAACATTAACTCGCTATCTTATCAATATAAAGATTTTAACTTAAACCGCATTATAAGTAACAATCTTTTTAATATTTTATTAAGCGTTTTTCATCACAGAATTGCGGTATTTACGTTATTTCCTGATTTTAATTTTCTCTCATTAAAGGTGACTCGTAGAGGTTATACTATCAAACCTGCTATCCGTTGGAATTCGCACATTGCTCGGATTAATCCTATTAACAAATTAATTAAAAATTACCTTGAAAATTTTAAGGACGTCAGCCTATCGGACTCTAGCGATCTTCATATTTATTTATTCTCTTAATTTGTTTTAGCTATTTTAACTATTATTATTTTCCTGTTCTTTATCAGTTTATTTTCTATGTTTCATTAACCCCGCTTTGGGCTTCGGCCTGTTGAGGGGCAACAATCGGATTCACCCTCCGGTTTATCTGGCGGATGTATCCCTGTAGTTGCTACATTATTATTATTATTATTATTATTATTATTATTATTATTATTATTATTATTATTATTATCTACCTTTATTCATAAAACATGAAACACAATCAAATGAACACAAATAAAAATATATCATTGACTGGTGCTATTGGTTGATACAGGTTTCACCCAAAAACCTAAGTATCCACCAAGTATCGTCTAAAATGTATGCCGTGCCGAGTAATTCCATTTTTTGTAGTTCAAGTGTTGTTACATTGTTGATGTCCAGTTTTTTAATAAAATTTGTAAAGTTTTTTGGAACTGTTCCGAGTGCACCGATGACAATGGGCACAATGGTCACATGCTTCATCCAGAGTCTGGTTGTTTCAATCGAGAGATCGCGGTATTTTATCAGCTTTACTAGTTCTTTTTCTTCTACTTGCTGATCTCCTGGTATGGCAACATCCACAAACCAAACTCTGCGATTTTTGATTATTGTAATGTCAGGTGTGTTGTGCTCAAGATGGCGATCCCGTTTGTATTTTAAAATCCCACAAGATCTTGACCTGCTCGTTTTCTATGACTTTCTCAAACTGATGCTCCCACGAATTTTCTGATGCTGGGAAATTATATTTTTTGCACAATGACCAATGAATCAACTTGGCTACCCTGTCATGTCGATTTTGTAGTCCGACTGAGCAATTTTGTTGCATTCGCATATTAAATGTGACACAGTTTCATCTCTCTGTTGGCACAGTCGACATTTTGGATTATCACTAATCATCTATATTTTGCTTTTATGGCGTCAGTTTCCAATGCCTGTTCTTGAGCAGCAAAAATCAATCCTTTAGTTTCTTTCTTAATGACTCCAGATTTTAGCCATGTCCATGTTAGATTTTTATCATGTGTTGGAGTTAGCCAATAATTTTCAGGTGTTGGAGTTAGCCAATAATTAAGAAAGAACCTGATAGATAATGGAGTTAACATGGAGCATTTGCCAAAATTGCATTGAATGCATAAGCTATGGGCAAACATTTTGTTAAGAGCCATATAGGGGAGAGTGGGGTTGGTAAGGACGAAAATCAAATTTTTTCTCCCTGTGGGTTAATCATGAACCAAATAGTGAATGTGTATATCGTATTTTGTACTCTAAACCTTTCATCATTTACCTGTACATGTGATTTTTCCAGTAGTCACACGATAATCTATATATTTATATATTTTAAAGAACCTCTACAATGTCCGAAGCAACCCCTATGTGTGGGGTTGGTTTGGACTGATGCGGGACTGTTTCGGACAAACTGATTTTTCGCCATTTTCATGAAATACAAGGTAACTTTATTACAAAATGAGCATGGAAATGTTATCACAACTTGCCTAACATTATCACATTATAAAAAATCACGAGTTTGGAAATGGAATGGACTTCACTTTAGCATACAGGAATCCAAGTTTTCGAAATTCCAGTCCTGTAAGTCCGTGGTTTAATCTTGAACAGGCGATCATATATTCGGCTAATGCACTGCTTTCTTGTTTGTTAAGAGCTTCTCTATTGTGGGTCTCGCAAAATGGCACGGGAATTCTTTTTGTGTTCCTTTACCTGATTTCCAGTTACAGGCTTAGATAATGGAATAATTTGAGATGGAACTCCGTCAGCTTTGGATGGGATTCATTTCTTGTCCTTCCAACATAATCTTGTAGAGGGAACGTTTAACTTTGTACAGTGCTGAGGCTTTGTGAACACTTAATTCATCCAAAACTGCATTCACGGCTCGCTTCATATATTCCCTGGAAGGTGGATCTTGCCCTCTTTTCTTTTTGTAAGTTCTAACCATCTAAATTAAGAAAGATCAAATGTTAAAACAAATGAAAGAAATAAATACAGTATCGATTTGGCATATGGGATTAGTTCGGGTGCGTCAAAAATCAAATAAAACCTTGTTTAAGCCTAACAACACACATGGCTGAAATGAAACTGCAACACGTTTAAGTATAGTACTGTCCTTCAAGAATGTCCTGTTAACATTTCTCGTATAACCCCTCTACAAATTCACAAATAAACCTCCCTCAAAATTTTTTTTAGCACTCCCCAAAACAAATTTTATTTCTTATTTACTTACCTTTGTTGTGATCATTCTGGCGAATAGATTTTCATAATCTCTGTAGTGTCGTAATGTAAGGATAATTTTTTAGGCAACGTGCGAATAGTTTTGACTGAAAAAATCGGTTTGTCCGAACCAACCCGCATCCAAACCGACCTCACTCTCCCCTATCAGGGCCAAAACATCATGGTTTTAGAGTGCTTCTTTATAGCTGTCCCTTTGTCTCCGGTTAGCAGCACCGTCAAAAGGAATGTGAACATCAGAATTGCCTGTAGGACGAGTGAAAAAACGTTGATTATTTTTATGAATCCTCTGTTCTGCTTCTGAAATGTATGCTGTTCACTTGGTGAAAAGATGGCATTCTGATCGAGTGAAGGGGAAGTTGTGCTGTTGACCATCATTATTTAATGAATAAAAAGCACATACAATATTATTTTGACATACTCAGTGAAATCATAAATAGAATTCCATTGTTCTATTTCATTTAAAAGATTGTCAAAAAACCATTTCCTGATATAAAAATTTAATAAAACAAAAAGTTATTAGAAAAGTACATATTTTTTTTGTATTACCTAGGTTCTTCATCTCTGAAAGTTTTTTTTATATTCTTAATAAACCTGAACATATGCCCCCTTCAATGCTCAGAGATCATCCAGATATTTAATTTCTTGCCAAGTATTCCCTAGCATTTCTCCTGTTACCAACATTAAAGCATCTATTATTCTTGACCACAACATGTACATGTCTGGCAGGGATCAGTATAGAAAACGCACTATCTTTAACAGGGAAAAGTCTAATGGAGTAATGTCCGGAGAACATGATGAACTGGCCCTTCTAAATTATCGTTTGGGAAATGTTGAATCATGTACAGATAATGTCCAATGTGGCAGTGTTCTCCTGTTGGAAAATTACCCATGACTGGCATTCTCCTAATTGAGGTGCTACATAGCTTTTCAGGTTTTCGCTTTTGTTACAATCCTGGAAAGACTTTTTGATACTCCCCCTCCCCCCTCGTTTCGGGTTAAATGAAACCCGTTCGAGTCAAGTAGGTGTTGCATTGAGGAAGGCAGGAAAGAGTAAACAAAAGCAAACAGAAAACGTAGTATTTAATAAACAATATAGTATATGCTTCCCAATGGCATTTCAGCACTCATCGCACCGTTTGGGGTGGGGGGGGGGGGTATGAAATTCTGCCTATGAAATTAGATGGCTATCAAAAACAAGCAACCCGGCTTGTCTTCAGAAGTGATCATTTTCCACGACAGTGCACACATGCATATCTCAAAATTTGTTGTGGATGCACTAACCAAAAAGAAATGGGAGGTTCTCGAACATTCCTCCTTACAGCATGAATTTGTCCTCTTGTGACTTACATCTTTTTGGGCCGTTGAAGAAATTCCTCAAAAGGCAATGATTCAACACCAATGAGGAGGTGCAGGAAGCAGTTATGGACTGTTTTAAACAGCAACCCACATCATTTTTCTCTGATGGAATTTCCTGTCTCTCCAAGCAGTGTGATTTGTGCCTAAACATCATGGGCGACTTCTTTGAAAAACATGTGTACAATTACTGTTCATTAAATTCTACTCTTTGACTACCTTCTTCTTATAACACCTATTTGACTCGAACGGGTTTCATTCAAACCCGCCTCGTACATAACGTTTCATTTATTTTTGTTTACATGTTTAATTTTATTAGGTATATCGGGTGCAGTAGAGCATGGCACTCATTATCATCTGTCCTTAGCTTATGAACATAACTTGAAGAGAAGTGCCTATAGTATGGTGCTAGGACCATTTGGTGGTGTTAAAGGTAAGTATGAGAATTTAATCAAATTTTTAAAAATCCAGTTAACTAAGTGCTGCATTTTGCTTTTACTTTTCAATCTTAGGTCAAGATTTTATTTGTGTTCAATCACTTGATGGCACCCTTTCAGTTTTCGAGCAGGAAAGCTTTGCATTTAGCCGCTTTTTACCAGGATTTCTTCTCCCAGGACCTTTATGTTACGTTGAGCGAATGGATTCATTTGTGACTGCCTCTTCAGCTTGGAATCTTGAAAGCTACAAGTACATGACCTTTGTTCTTATGTGGTTTATTATTGTACGATACAAAAGATAAATAACTCCCTTAAATTTGCATTGAATTCGGTTTGAAGTTTACTGGAATAGTTTTATTATAGTGTCATGTGTCTTGGTAGAAAAGCTAAAATGATTTTTGCAGAGAACACAGGGCAATTCAAAATGAATGGTCTAAAAAGAATTGTTATAATGACTTTACTTAACAAAAACTGAAATAACATGAAGGTTTAACTTTCGAAGTTTCATTTGGCAACACTGAAAAGTCCACCATTTCTGAAATGCTCAGTAGAGACACTGTTATTCAAACTGGCAGCATCAGCAAAAGACAAAGTATGTTGGGTATTAGAATACACATAAGCTTCTTCATTAATCATTGATCAGAGACATCTCTAGATTAAATCTGCTAAAGAAACGCCCCACCCTCTCAACGTCACAAGGACATCACCGTGAGGTGCTTCTGGAATGATTGCCTCGTCGAGTTACTGCTCTGTGTTGAGCCAGACGGGGTCTGACATGT
The DNA here is from genome assembly GCA_023313115.1 of Rhysida immarginata. Classification (NCBI taxonomy): domain Eukaryota; kingdom Metazoa; phylum Arthropoda; class Chilopoda; order Scolopendromorpha; family Scolopendridae; genus Rhysida; species Rhysida immarginata. Next base: position 121,250 of record JAHWFO010008089.1, on the reverse strand, counting down.
CACTGAGCAGTTTTCCTGAGACTTTTTAGATTTTGAGTGTATAATAAAAGTAAACTAATTATTTAATGTTTGTATGCTCATTTTGGTGACCAAGGCATCTCATCAGCGAAATACGATTCTTTATGATTTTACTATAAGTTTATTAATCAGTGCATGGAGTTGAAGGGCGTGAGATTAAATTAGTTTTATGAAACATTGTCTGTTTCCCCTATCCAATTGTGGGAAAAAATTTTTTGTGTGGCTCAACAATATCCAGTAATCTTAAATTAGAAATCATGTCTTTAAACATGATGATTTTCTACAAGCTTATATGTGTTTTAAATTTAACTTTTTTAGGTATCAAGTGTTAGCTGTTGCTACAGATTCAAACAGTAAGGAGGAGTCACAGAATATATCCACAGGAAAGAGAGTTATGGTAAGGTATATGTTCCTCTTCATTAAATACCTGTAGAGTCATTAAATTCATGGACTTGGTGCATAGAATCGCTGATGTACAATTAGTGCATAGATTGTGTAATTTGATGATGTATAAGTTCCTCTCTTGTTCCAGTGAGAGTTAGCTACATGGATACAGAGTAAACAGGGCTATAGTCTCTGCTTTGAAAGACAGTTGAATGCGTGTGGCAGAACTCAAGAATGTGCAGTTGAGCAATGAGCAAACCTGAAGTTTTGCCAAAAAATTATGCAAATTCAGGGTTCTTCCCAGGCCCTTTTGAGCGGGCTCGCCACCCGGCTGATTTCGGTGACCTCACGGTTGAATGCTCGAAAAACTGCACACAACTGCATAATATTTTATTTGTTTTTAATATTTGCCCGCCTGGCTATTTTATCTTTCTACCCACCTGATAAAATTTCCTAGGGAGAACACTGCAAATTATCTAAAGTGAAACATTTAGATAATTAAACAAGTTGTATGCCGAATGAAGCCATGGGTCGCAGTGCTGTATTCAAGTGGCGCAGCAACAGGTTCTTGTTTTTTTACATCTTGCATATGCAACTGATCTTCACCAAGCGGGTTCTTTCTCTTTCCCTGCATGAAAGAAAAGCTATATGGGTGTAGATTTCAGTCGCCGGAGGAGATCATCACTGTCACAAGAACAACCGTATGGGATATTCCTGCCAATGCTTTTCACAGGTTTTCCCAGCAACTATACCAATGTTGCCAGATGTGTATAGTAGCCAATGGCGACTATTTTGAGGGAGGTTGTGGATATGAGTAAGTATGCAAGAAGATATTGTCGTATGCAGCAAAAACAACACTCCATGAAGCTAATGACTGTATCAGTATTATAGTTAATTAATAAATTTTAAAAAAACACTCAAAACATTTTTTACAAACTTAAAATTAATAAAAGAAGCTGCTTTGATTTAATATTTATGATGGTGTTATCAATTTCTGATGAAATGGTTTTGCTTTCTACAGTAGTGTTAAAATCATTTACAGTTTTAGTTATTGTGAGATTTGCGAATATTCTCTTTACCATATTTTCTTGGGTATACATCACACATTCATATGAGCAGCATTAGCACTATTTAAGTGCATTTTAATGAATGGCCAGTATATGAATATAAAATTATTTCATATTTCAGAATTTAGAGGTGTAAAAGGTCTATAATGTATTTAGATCAGCTTGGATTAAGGGGAATTTCTTAAATGAGCTTTCCAATTGTGATCATAGATATTGGCATGCAATGGTATGATGAACTAAATAGGGTGGAATTTTTGAGCATAAAAAAAGAGGGAGCACACCATTCAATGCAACCGGTTGACAGTGGCATCAAAATCAATCATGTGTGGCTCAGCTGTTGTGGGGCAAAACATTCTCATGCTGGCATGATTTTTAATAGGCATCGACTTCTGATTACCTATTATTCATTATTTATGTTTATTATACATAATTATAATTATTTTATTTTTTTTAAAGCTTTATTCAGTCATGTTTCTGGTGCCACTCATTTTGAAATGCAGTTTGCCTGTTATTTAACTATAATTAATAATATTTTACGTTTTTATTTATAGTAAAGCTAAAAATATTTTGATTTAAAAAATGAGAATGTGCAATGTGATGATTAACACATGGAACATCAATTGCCTGAATAGACTATTTAAAATCATCGATGATCGCAATTAAACCATTGATGTTGCCGTAGATTGTTGCTAACAATACCAACACATTAACACATTAAACAACTTAGTAAGAGGCAAGATATGAAGAAAGGAAACAGGTCTTATACCTCATAAACACTGGATTTACAAGGCTGCTTCTACAAGGTCGAGTCACTGAATTATGACCGCCACGTAAGCACGTAAGTTTATGTACATATGGTTGTGCCCATTCACCAGGGACGGGGGGGGGGGGGGTAAACCTGCCTGTTGGAAGACATATAAAGGTGGTTTCAGATGAACAGTTCGTAGAGCAATAGTCGCTGTCATGGATAAAGCACACGATCTAACAGACCTTGAAAAAGGTATGATCATCGGTTACCATGCAAAAGGCGGCAGCATTTCAGAAACCAAAGCTTTCGTGAACTGTTCACATAGTGCTGTAGTGAAGGTGTGCAAAGAATGGAATGATTCCAAGAGTGCAAACTGTAGGGGACTATGGGCTGTTAATGAATGGGGTGAGCGGCGTTTGCGACGGCTGGTCAAGAGTAATTGATGTGCTACCGTTGATACATTGACAGCCAAAATGAACGAGGAATGCACCAGAAAGCTAATGAGAACAACTGTACAAAACTCATTGTTACATCTTGGCCTCCGCATCAGTTGTCTGGTTCCAACACCCATGCTGACAAGCGTGCATTGCAAGAAACGACCTGCGTTTGTATTGCAGTACAAACATTGGACCTTAGACCAGTGGAAATAAGTTGCATTTTCTGATGAGCCACATTTTCTACTGCATCGTATCGATGGGCACTGGCGTATCCACCGGGAGACATCCGAAAACAAACTACCCGAAACCATTGTTGGGTGGCAACAAGTTGGAGGAGGCAGTGAAATCGCCTGAGCATGATTTCGTGTCATGTTTTGGGTCCATTACTTCTTCTGGAAGGTATCGTCAATAGCTGTGCATACTTAACCATCGTTGCCAGCAAGGTGCATCCCTACTTGGCAACTGTGTATCCTGCGAATGATGGCATCTTTCAACAGGATAATGCCTCATGCCACGTGGCCAAAATTTGCCGTGCATGGGGTTCGAGGAGCATGAGGATAAGTTCCCACTTACTACTCTGGCCTCCAAACTCCCCAGACCTTAAAGCTTGTGAGAATCTATGGGAACATCTGGATCGACCGAAGATCAGGCAGCGCGACCCTCCACCCAGGAATCTTCTTCAGTTACGTGATGGTGTGCTGTTGCCACCTTCCAAGCACTCATTGAGTCCATGCCCTGTCACCTAGCTGCTGTTTTGGCTGCAAAAGGAGACTATTCGTGTTATTAGGTAGATAGTCATAATTCAGTGACTCGACCCTGTAGATTCTACAATGTGAAAAATATTCATTATCTGTATATATATTAAGAAAAGAAAATATTAAGCCCAATTCAAGGCGCACATATTTGAAAAATAATTTAATACCATATGGAGATAAAAAGGTAAAAGTTCTGAGTGTAACAATCATGCTTATCTGCAACAGCCAGAGATGCTGATTTCAAAAGAGAGTCACTTGCTGGCTGTTCTGTGGAAAGAACTTTCCATGCATTTTTTGTAAATGTTGCTGGTGTTTTCACAACACTTTAATTTGTTAAAGCAAAGCACACAATTCTGGAAAACAAACTGATGTACACAAAAAGTATTGCTAGTCCTCAAAGTAATTCCCATTGGCATCTAGCACCTTCTACCAACATGTCTCTAGTTGATCAATCCCCTGGCTGTAAACTCAAAGAAGTCCGTGAGTGCCTTTCGCAGGTCTGTATCATTGGTGTAGGACTTTCCACGAAGATGGTTGTCCAGAGAATGGAAAAGGTGATAATCCGTTGGAGCAAGATCTGGTGAGTAAGGTGGATGACACAAAGTTTCCCAGCCAAGCCACTCTATGGTTTCCCTGGCCACCTGCACCACATGTGGCTGGGCATTGTCATGAAGGAAAAGTACCCCTTTGCGATTCACCAATGCTGGCTCCTGCTGCTGCAATGTCTGTTGCACATGTCCCAATTGCTAGGAGTGCAGGTCCCCAGTGATGGTTTGGCCAGTTGATAGCAGCTCATAGTGAACCATTTGGCATCTAGTCCACCTGACACACTAGACTACAGGGTTCATCAGAAATGGCAAATTCCGACCTAAATTTCTGGAACCAGTGTCTTGCGGTGCGGTGCGTTCATTCACAGCATCATTCCCAAATGCAAGACACATTTGTCGACTTGATGCTGCTTCTGAAAAGCCCACCTTGAAGTCATAAAGCAAACAACACCTAACCATCTCCTTCGATACCTCCATTTGTCTTCACTTCTGCACAAAATGTGATTGACGTGAATGCCTAACAGCCCTGTATTTATATAGGCTAACCTTCCTGCTCCCCCTGACAGATTTTGGACCACACTGTACACTCATTTCCATATCTTTTATCACTTCCTTTTATTGCAACAAAAAAACTGCAAGAACTTTGTGGTTACCTAGTAGAATCGTCTTGCTTTTAAACAAATCCACACTTCAGATGCTTTAGATTTTCTACCACAAGCTGAAGATAGGATATAATGAGTTTTTTAGTGAAAAACAAATAGCAGCAGGATAGGATTGCAAATTGCTGATTGGTTGTTACATTAGCTACATTTGAGCACATTAACTACAGCCTCATTACAAGGAATTTTGATCCGGTTTGACTAACACTGGTGGGATCAGTCACTGAGAGTGTTCCTTATTCTATATGCCACATGGTGCAGATCAATATTCTTCTCAGCATAACCATGGCTTTGAGATGTCCCCACAGATCAAAGTCCAGTGGTGACAGGCATGGGCTACACGGAGTGCACTCAACACTTCCTTGACGATCCATCCACTCTCCCTGAAACTGGTGGCAGAAATTTTTGCCCGACAATAGCTAAGAAGTCACTGTACCATCTTGCCGGAACCAATAGAATGGCCATGATGTCATCCTCCTTCATCAAAGCCTGGAAATGAAAAAGAGGGCACTTAATACAATCCATTATCCAAAAGTACAAAATACAATCCAACGAATATTTTAATAAAGCTATTGAAATAAAAAATAAAGAGAAAAACAAGATAAAATTGTTTAATCTAAAAAAGTAAATATTTATTTTAATATTTTGGAAAAAAACAACCCAAAAAATTAATATTTATATTGTTATTTGGATATTGTTATCAGTTTTTTCCCTAAATGTAGTAAAAAATATTTGGATTGGTTCCTGAATACTGCTTATAATAGCCACTTTTCACTTCCCTCTAAGCCAATGGGCACTGCTGCCCAAAATAACTGATTGGTATTAGTGTATTCTTATTTATTGTAGAGATATACAATCAGTATAAAGACTGTTTCACTTAAGACTGTAAAGTGTAATGTAAATTGTGGACGAGCACTTGGGATAGTCAGGCTTCTCGTCTATCTTCGTGTATTTCTTCAGGTATTTGTTGAGGTAGGGTGAGTTCAAAAGGGCAGATCATACATCTGAGACTCATTCATTTGTAGATTCTGCTAATATCAAAAAATAATATCTGTCACGGATAAATCGAAATGCAATGTTAGTGGGAGCGTGTATTATAATAAACCATTAATGAATGATATAATCAAGTACCAAGCACGGCTTCCATTCCACCCAAATAATGTATACTTCACTGCTCGATTGTCTTCTTCTTCTTCTTTTTGCCACTAGTCCCTTTCGTTTAGGGCCTTTAGCATTTGTTTCTCTCTTATAACAAGTAGTTTCAATTTCAGATTCTACCTGTTAGTTCTTTATTCATTTTCCATGGGATTGGGCTTAATATTTTCTCTAATAATCCTGTGTTTATTAAAAAGTGTCTTAAGGTGTTTATTATTCTTTTTTGTTCATATATATCATTAGTTTTTAGTGCCAATATCTCCTGTATGTCAATTTCGGTTAACGTTTCACTTTTTTCTTCTTCTTTTTTATCTCCCCCATCATTATATTTCTGTGTTCTCTTAATAGATGGCAGTTTAGTAACAGGTGCTCTACTGTTTGTGCCTCAACGCACGAGCACTTGTCATCATTCGAAATTTTTAATTTGTATAGTAATTGTTTAAATGGGACGTGGCCTGATCGTAATCTAAACAGTGTCATTTGATCTAATTTTGTAATTTTTAGTATCTTTCTTTTGAACGGAATTTCTTGCAATAAATTCTTATAATGTTTTCCTGTTGTTCCTCCCTTCCACTCCCTATTCCATATGTCATGCAGTTGCTTTTTTAATACTTTAATTAACACTTCTATAGATAGGTTTATTACTGCCTTGGGTCTATTGTCCATTCTTGCTCCATTGGCTAATAGGTCAGCTTTTTCATTTCCAAATATTCCTTTATGAGCAGGTATCCATAAAAAATTTATTTCAAATCCTTTTCCTATTAAATATAAAATTTTATCTATTATTTGTCCTATATTTGTTTTGATATACCATTTTTGGGTTCTTATAGCTGTGTTTATTGCTGTTAGCACACTTTTTGAATCTGTTAAAATAATCCATTTTTTTGTGCTCCTGATCTTTCATCCATATCAATGTTAAGTCTATCGCCACTATTTCTGCTGTTAGTGAGTCAAATATGGGGTAGCAGCCCAAGGCTAAACCGTCATCCGGAGGTATAAATACTCCCATCCCTCCTTCATTTGAAGTTCTATCGAACAAGCCATCTGTACCGTATTTACTCGATTCTAAGGCGCACTTTTTTAGGTCATTTTGCTGATATTGTTTAATAAAAATATTTACATATTGCACTAAAACATGTTGATTTTGATTTTTGGTGCGCCTAAGATTCGAGGAATAATTTTTTTTTTCAAAAATGGTCTCAAAAATCAGCATGCGCCTTACATTCGAAGGCTCCTTAGAATCGAGTAAATACGATATATGCCGTTCTAAATTCCGGATATTTGGAAAAAATTCTTTCATTTATAATAGCCGCAGGGTTTCCTTTTCCCACCTTGGGCCAGGGGGGAATGGATACAATGTCTACTATTACTTACACCAATTTCCGAGGGGGGGGGCGCGCCCGGCTATTGAAACATGAATCAGTTCTCTTAAATAATCTGACTTAATTGCTTCTTCGATTATTTCAATTAGGGGGTCTGTTTCAGGATTAGAGTATTGTCTACAATACCCAATCATGAAGGTGGCAAATTTCAGTGACCACCTGATATGAGGGGGAGGAAGGTTTGTGTCTGCATAAAGTGTGACTATCGGTGAAGTAGTCAGAGCTCCAGTTATTATTCTTAAAATCTTTCTTTCTGAGGTTCCTAATTTCTTGGTAGCATTTTTTGATGTTAGTGCTAAGAAAGGGCCATAAGGATCTATCATTGCTATGATTAGGTACTGCATTTTGTGGATACTGATCTTCTTAATGTGGCGTATCTCATTTCAGTTTTTCCCTTCAATCTGCCTATGAATGGGGCCCAACTGAATCGGTCGTCCATCACCACTCCTAAAAATGTAAAGTTCCACAATGCATCCTTTTTACCCACAATTCCATTTTTTCAACTTCGATTATTATTATCTGTTTGGCTTGGTCCCAAAGTGATCACATTAAGCAGCACCCACTGTACATATTAAACCTTATTTATTACACACATTATTAAAATAATTAATACATTTTGAAGAATCTTTTTCAGAATTCTTTTTCAGTAATACAAAATTTAATAATAAGATACAGAGAAAGCACAAACTGGACTAGAAATCACCATTTCATCTGTGCTATATGCTGCAAAATACATGTATACAACAACTCCTTCTTAGAAATAGTCTTCTGTTTCTATGCTTGAAGCAATGACTGACTCACCCCACACATAAGATTCGGTATATTGGTGTGTAAGGGGCAAAAAATCCTGTAGGCTTTGCTCCTCTATCTCTTTTTATGCTTGAAGGATAGAATACAGTAATAAATGAAAGGAAAAGTTCCATGACATGGAATCAAACCAGGGACCACGACTTAATATGTCGCTAGTCTAGCCAACTGAGGTACAGCTATGCTATGTGGACATGTCTTATGGACTGCATAAAGTACCATGGTATCCAGTTGATAGAGCTGACCCTGACCTACAAAAGGTAAAAAACCCCCAACACTAAATTTACTATCTGCAATGATAAATTGATAGAATAAAATTCCCCCTCCCCCCTCCCCCTTAATGATATTGGCTTGATTTTGCTTTGCCTCCACATACCTAATGGACAATGATATCAGTTGTATACAAGATTTTTAATACAACTGTGTTTCTAGTTTCTGATTTCCTATTGAACCCACTCTGAATAGTGATAATCATTTCTGAATTTTGATTTACTTTTAAACATTTATGTATAATTGTTATTTTTAGGTTGACTGGTCTTTTACGCTTGGAGAAGCAGCTCTAGACATAGAAGTGGTATCAAGCAAAAATCTCATATATGTATTAGGTAAGGGCAAAAATTTGGCTTTTATTATATACATTATTTTTAAAATATATTTATTTCTTCACTTCTATATTTAATTTTTAAAAACTTATTAAATATATTAATAAATATTCATAGGAGACAAACATCTGTTTTGCTTCAAAGATTCTGGCACTTTGATTCATCTGAAAAGATTAGATTATAATCCAAGTTCATTTACACCTTATTTAGGTAAGTAATGCATTTAAACAGGGTTTTAATTTCTTTGCATCTTAAAAAAAAACAACCTTTTTTTTTTAAATATTTTTTTTTTAATAGCTGGATCTGAGAAAACAAATTCTTTCGTTCTGGTGACCAGTCATTCTCAAATTGTATATGTATATGAAGATACCAGCTTGCGATGGGCTGCTCAACTTCCATTTGTGCCAGTTGCTGTAAAAAGATTAGATTTACAGTTAAGTACTTTTTTTAAATTTAAATTTAGGCCTTTGATTATTTTAGTCTGTGACAAAGAAAACAACTGAACAATATGAATATTGTAACACTCAAAAACATAACTGAAACCCCTTTATAGAAAGTTAGCGAGTCGAACTGACACAGCACTTAAAAATCTCAAACAGCAAGATAAAATTTAATTTCTAACTTGATTTCTAATTTTCTTTAAGGGTAATAAGTCTCCAAGAATAAATTAAACAGAAATTTTGAATACCCAGGTAATCTGGAATTACCTGGGTTTTGTTTTATTTTATTTATTTATTTATTTATTTATTTATTTATTTATTTATTTTTTTTATTTTTTTTTTTTTTTGTAAATTATATCTCAAAAAAAAAAAAATAATAATAACTGAATACATGTACCAATGTTCTGAGAAAAATATTCACTGGTGCTTTATTTTGTTGTTTTAAAATTTAACAAAGCTTATTGGGTTTTATCTCTAACTCATTAATAATAAACCCCCAGACAAAAGTTTGGAATATGTCTTTTGTAATTGTTGTTCATATATTTTGGGGTTCAATTTTGGGGTTCAACCACCTAATCTAACTTACTAAATCTGCACAAATTGCAAAAATGGTTTGTACGTACCTTATTAAAACTATGTAAACCTACCCCTGTCTCTCACCTTTTTAATTCTGTGGCCATAATCCCAATACACCAACTCTACCATTATAGCCTAACAGTTTTCATATATAAAGCAATTAACAACATTATAATTACATCCCTCCCCCAACCTTAATTTAGAACCGTTAGAAGACCCCCCCCCCCCCCCCGTACAACACCCGACATAGAAATTCTTTCCCAATTGCCCATATTAGACGTAACTACCAGCTCAAGAGTATTTCTATCGCAGGCAACTGACTTTGGTCCACCTTACCCCCAGATCCCCGTTCGTCACCAAGCTCCAATGTTTTCAAATCTCATTTAAAGAACTTCCTCTCTGCATCCCCACCTAACTAACTCCTGCCCCTCATCATTCTCTGCCATTTTTTAAAAATTGTTTGTAAATCATCAAAAATTGCATCTTTGTTCCCCATCCAGGGACCTATCTCGTCGGCCCCCGCCATACTGGCCTTGGATGGACTATTTGTATCTCCCTTTACATTAAATATTTCAGTTGCTATTTCTTTAAAGGGAGGTGTAAATAGAAGCCTATAGACAATAAAGTAATATTAAGGGGACAAATGCAAGTATTTCACACAACATTCCATTTAATTTTTGTTAGTAGAAAAATGTTAAATAGGTTTAATTACATCTACTACAGGACAAAAATATAGAATACCTTGAAGACAAAGACAAAAGTATGGAATAACAAACGATACTTAACATTTTGTGGAGCCATTTTTTGCCTTTATTTCAGCTTTGATTTTCTTAGGTAATGATGCAACAAGGTTTTCATAAGAGGTTGGAGTTACTTTCTTCCCACTTTAAGAGGTTGGAGTTTTTTAAGTCATCAGGATTACCAGACTTCTTTTGTTGAACATTTTTATTTTCAGGATATTCCACAAAGACTCATTTGGATACAATCAGGACTGGCAAATGTTTATTTCTTTCCTCAGTCACTTTTTCACCATTTTTGCTCTGTGGCATGAGGCATTGTCATCTAGCTATATGAAGAAGTGATCATCTTCATAGTGATTTGCTACAGTTTTCAACACTAAACACAATCAAAAATCTCAAGATATCTCTATCAGCATTAACAGTTTCTTTATTTATTTCCATCTCCCTAATAAATTTCCAGGCCATACATTTCCACACAATTTCTCCTTTTGGAAAATATATTGAAGAAGGAGGTCATTCAGGTTTGAATTTTTCACCATTTTTTTTCTCCAGACTTTGCTCCCAATGTTATCGCCATAGCCAATGCAAAAGCGGGATTCATCTATAGACATCACACATTTATAATTGTCTCCATTCCAGTCTTATTGTTTTTTGTTTTTTTTTCCGTTTAAGACGTTCTCGCTTTTATTTTTCTCGAAGGAAGGCTTTTCCTGACTTTACAAGACACGTAACCTTTTTCCTGGAGTTGAGAGATCACTGTTTTGTCGGAGATACTGATGCCAGGAACCTTCTACTCACAATTAAGCTCGGATGAGGAGGCAGATCAATGTTTTTGGTCAATACCAATCAATTTTTTATCTCGTCTCAATGTTTTTGCATATGGACGTCCATGTAGATTCTTTTTAAACATCCCCATTTATATAAAATTTAGAAATGACTTCAAACATAGTTCCATGAGAACAGTTCAGTAAATGAGCACTTTAATTTTGCTTTTTACCATCCTTATAATGGTGATTTATCAAGCTTTTTTTTTTTTTTCCCTCGCCAAGCTCACTGGTTTTGTCCATTTCTCTACAGAAAAAAATATTTGACAACAAGCAAATTACTTGAAACACACTGAAACATAATTAGCAGAGAAGTTAGTGCCTCTAGATTACTTTATTGCTATATAATTTATATATGAAAGCTTTCTGCATTACATTATTCTAAACTTGTGTCATGAAATTAAATAGAGATTAATAGATACTCCCTATCTGTATCTGTTTTTTTATTTAATAATTTATTCAGATTACTTAAGTTTCTATAGTAAAACCATCCCTTAAAAAATAGCAATTGAAAGATAACATCGACAATTGCGAAAACAATATTCCAAACGTTTGTCTGGGGGTTGTAAATACTTATTATGATGAAGGTTTACACCTTTTCTGCACTCCAATACTTCTTTTATATTTCCTTGACTTTTAAGACTCTTTACATTTTAAAGTGCATCCTTAATTATAATTAATTGCTTATTTTTATATGAACAAAAAATTTCCTTTATTCTATAAAAAAATTTAATTTATTATTTAATGTATAAATTGTCTTTCTTTTCATGTTTGTGTGATAATAATCTTTATTTTTTATGTAGAAGTCTGCAAGGAGTTTTAGTGATTTTGTCTGAGAACGGAGACCTGTCATGCTGCTATTTAGGAACCAATCCCTCTATTTTCATGCCTCCTTCTGTTGAATCTCGAGAGATTAACTATACAAAAACAGATGAAGAAATGATCCAATTACAGAAAATTATAAAGGCATCGCAAAAATCAAGTATGTATTATAAGAATGTAAATTTAGTACTTACAAAGAGAAGGAAGTATTCCATGACCTGGGCTCATTTAGCATGGGGGGGGGGGGGGCCGATGCAAGTCCTTTGCCAAAGCGATTTTGGAAGCCTCTTGCGATGAGCAAGTCCAGACCATCCCCTACTGAACGTGGAAGTGTTCCATCCTGCTGAAAAGATGTCTCTTGGGTCCAGTCTTCATAGTAGGCATCAAGAAATCAGGAAACAACCCTCTTTGTCAAGAACTTATTTTAGCATGCTGAATTCTGTCTAGGCAAAAAAATAACTCAAGATACTATCAGCACACAAATCACACAAGACAGTAACCTTTTGTGGATGAAGAGGCTTGACAATGACCATTTCAGGTTTCTCGCTACCCCTGAATCCAATAATTTGGCACAAAAAATTTTCAAAGTTTCCTTTGGTCTCTGTGCATGCACACGACATTGGCGACACTAGCGCAGGCCATTGACAAGTTATTCAACTAATAGATAAGTGAGACCCGTTGAAGCATCCTGTACGTACATACTGTATATTAAAATACACTAAGACCTTTTTTCTCAGAATTCACAATTTCTAAAAGTCTAAGGAGACTGATTTTTCTATGATTCCCAAGTACAGGGAGTGCAAGTGTGACGTCAGTCCTTGGAATTCTTCAGTCACGTGACTCGATTTGGTTCCAAACAAATCTTCTCGCTTCGGGATTTAACATGGTTCTAACGTAGGGATGGAATAAAATCGCTTTGTATAAGCCCAGTGTTTATAAAACATTTAAGATGTGAAATTGTTTAGTTCCTCACTGCTCAAGAAGGAGCCAAAACAGCGATTTAGACATCTATCGTTTTCCCAAAGAAAGAAAGATCCGCGAACGATGGCATTCTTTTGCTAAGTGATTAAAAGTGATTAAAAAGCGTTCTAATATTAATGTATAAATTATATAACGGGATTAAATGTCTTAATAATAGTATCAATTACACAAATTAACATAATAATTTAAGAGATGTCATTTTTACTGGCCGCCCGTTTCAACGTTACTAGTACGTATATTGCGTGGTTCCAATGTTTGGAACCAGCGATCCCATTTCCTAGGCTCTCGGCCCGTTCATCGTGCAAATGACGTCAGCTGTGACGTCGTCACTTGCACTCCCTATTACATTTACTACTTGTTGAATGTTGCTAATTGCATGCAGATCAAGTCATCTTTATTTTTGCAACAGTTAGTTTTCTTCTTTTGTTCCACTGATACAATTCAGCAGTCAACCAGTCATCTTCAATTATATGAATAGAATCTATTTTCTCCAAAAATCAAATATGGAATAGAATCTATTTTCTGAATGCTGTTTGGAATTGTTTATTCAAATTTTGTACATTAGAAGTCATTAATTACATCATCTACTAAAAGTAATTGGCCATCTACACAAAATGCTTTTCTGGGATCTTTGAACTGTAATAAAATCGAATCGAACTTGACACTTTGGGACTAATATACATCAGGGAAAAAGGGATCTAAAATTAGTATATTTCCCTTGGAAAACAAAAGGTGCTACATCTATTAAAAAAATTAATCTATGTATCACGACTTTTTGTTAGCAAAATTAATAAATGAGTGATTCGGATTTGCTGGAGTTGTGTATAGAGAAAAGAGGAGTAAACGATACTTTAATTTGCAAATAGTTTAATTACTTAGTGACTGAATACTTGAATTCACAAAAAAAATTAATGAAAATTAAATATTTAAAGTTCCTTTGGTATAATGGGAAATCCAATGTTCTGCAAAGTCCTCCAAGTCGAAAAGGTACGAAGAGGGAATCGAGCTTCGATGCTTAATTGCTGAGAAACCAGTAAGGGTCAGGGTCTGGGATTTCTGGCCAGCACTAACTCGGAAGTGGCGACCCTGATAGGTTTAGACGAGGGATGTCCAATACTACGTGTAGAGAACATACAAGTCCAATTAGACAGGATTATTTAGAGGCTTGTGGTACGTTTTTGGAAGAAAATAAATAATAAATCGATGAGGCTCTCTTCAATCGATTTAGACACCTCGTCGTCGTCTGTTGAACGGCCGTAGATACCAGTGTTCAGGTTTCTGACGATTGGTTATGAACCTCCTCGAGACTGATTTGGCAATCATAAGGGGGCAGCCGGGCCAGGTATCCTGAAGTCGATGCTACTGTATCATAAGAATCACTGAAAAGAATATTAATTTCAGTAATACAAGCAACAATTGCAGAAAATCAGAAAAAATATAAAAGGGAGAGAAGAGATGTGGATATGTTCAATACAATAAAAGAAATAAAAGACTCTTTAACCACAACAACTTTTAAAAAAGAAAAATACAACCTTATCCTGTAAGCGCTTTTCGAGGGCGAAGCTCTCATCATTCAGCAGGTAGAATAGGGAGTAACACACCAGATGATACTGAGTGTGATAGAAAAATAAATGGTATTTATAATGAGAATCGACCAATTATAGAAATAGCATCCAAAGACAGACAATAAAGAAATTCAGTGATTGGTTATGGTCGTCCACCACTGAATCAGTTGGGAGTTGCTGATTGGCCCTTTGTCCGAGTTAAGTAAATCACTGCTGTTGGTGGAATGGATCTCCATACTCTCAAAGGCGTCCAGGAATCGTTTATTGTGACCCAGGAATCGTTTATTGAGGTCCATTCCACCAACAGCAGTGATTTACTTAACTCAGACAAAGGACCAATTAGCAACTCCCAACTGATTCAGTGGTGGACGACCATAACCAATCACTGAATTTCTTTATTGTCTGTCTTTTGAGTGCTATTTCTATAATTGGTCGATTCTCATTATAAATACCATTTATTTTTCTATCACACTCAGTATCATCTGGTGTGTTACTCCCTATTCTACCTGCTGAATGACGAGAGCTTCGCCCTCGAAACGCGCTTACAGGATGAGGTTGTATTTTTCTTTTTTAAAAGATGTGGTGGTTAAAGAGTCTTTTATTTCTTTTATTGTATAAGAATCACTATTCAAATATCTCACGAGCTCGCTGGGGCTCACATCTGTTGAAGCAGAGGCCGTTGTGCTCAGTATTCATGGTGGATCCAACGTGTCTTTACTTGGATATGAGATACGCCGAAATTGTGCCCTCTTCTTCACCCTTGCCGGGGTACTATAGTGGGAATACCAAGTGTCTCTATTAATCAAAGTCTGAGAACGTGCACTTGCCTGGAGATCGTAGTGAGCCCGATGTCTTCCGTGCTCCTCTGAGTGAGTCCTTCTCCTCAAGTAAGACTGTGTTCGATGCAATTTTACGCATGAAAATGCAATTTCCTTAGCTTGGTTCCTTGGGCCGGGAGAACCCAAGGTTATTAGAATAATAAGGTTGTGCACTCAGAGCAGATCTCGCAACTTCTCACACAATCTCAAAAAGATCCCGGCGTGCTGTGACGTCATCCAGAGGCGAAGTGGAGCGATTAGCAAATGAATCAGCACGAATTTCGGTTTGATTGAGGCATTATTAGGTATTTTCATGGAACTCATGAGAGCTATTTCGGAATAAAATTGTTGCTTGATACCGCCTACATCCTGATGAAGTGAATATAGAGTAATTAAACCTTAAATTTTATTGTTCAAATAGTTTGCAACTGTGCAATAGCGTGTTGCCAGAATAAAGGAGAGGTGGAAGGCATTTCGTTCTTCTCTTTTCCCAAGGACCCTAAACATTGAATTTATTTTATTAAGCATCTAATTTTTTATAGTTTCTTTTAAATTTGACTATTCGAGAATTCTCTTGTCTATGAAAGCTTACTCGGTCAATTTTCATTTATTCTGATCGATTCAGACTTATTGACATAAACAGGAACAGATGAGACTCCTCATATATTCATGATATAACTTCATTTACTGTAAAATCAAAGTTCTAATAATATAGCAATTTTATCGTTTTATTTTAATTTCAGAAATTACATTTCATGCAATTAATTAATATTCAATTAATTTCCGACCATTATTGTGTAAAATTGAATTCATACTTTTTGTTTGCAATATACCGTCGTGATTGTATCGTTTTCACTTCAGTCTATTCCGCGCCGATTGCTTCTGGCTGACGTCATCAGTTTTGCTTGAATTCGACCAATAGGAGGGAACCTTCCTGAACGCGCAACCTTATTATTCTAATAACCTTGGGGAGAACCTCTGTGCTGACCTTCATTCCTCAGAGTTGTGGAACTTTTGTGCTTGCGTCCGTCAAGGGAATGTCTCCTTTCATATGTCGCCCATGGATCGTGCTCTTCATTCCTTCGCTCGTCATCGTCTCCAAACACTCCCTGATTCTTTCTTCCTCAAGCCCACCTTTTATTCCGTTCTTTAATGAGCCGTTCTTGCATACACCTTTTTTGGTGCAATGAACGGCTCGCTTCATCTTTCTTGAATTTTATGTTCATTCTATTCCTCCTAACGGGTAGCAGGTAGCTGCTTTTCTTCTCTCTTGCCTGCTTCTTCTGTTTTCTTCTTCCTCTCCCTTTTCCTTGATGCCGAGTCGGATCGTCGATTTTTTTTTCTTCTTTCTCCGCTCTTGATCTGACACTGTATATAAAATACTATATAAAATAACCTTGAACATATTTTTCTAGATCTACTGACAGCATGCATGGAATAAAGTTATTCATATGGCCGTGATTTTATTGATGACTAGTGATATTTTATTCTTGCTTAAATATACTTACATTCTATTTAATTACGCAGGATGAGCATAAAAAATTGTCAATATTTCCAAAATTTACCAACAAAAATTTTAACCTTAGAATTATACAGATTGCAGAAAATGATAAAATGCTTCCTGGATGATTTATACAAATTCCATGTGCACCTTTAGTTACCCATAAAGCATTTAAGCTTTACTCGATTTACATCCATGTTTTCTCTGGCATGCTTTTGTCTACCATTGCAATTGCAGCTGTAATGCATTCTTTCAAGTCCTCAATGATCTATACATGCATATGGTACCCAACATCTTTCACTAAGTCCCCATAGAAAGTAATCTAGTGTCATAATGTCCGGCAATCTTGATGGCTAGAGCAGTGGTCCGTCGTGCCTGATCCATCTCTAGGAAACTGTTGATTTAGGTATGCTCGTTTTCTAACCTCCAGTGTTTCATAAAAGAAGAAGGGTAAAAGTACACATCACACATTAACTTTTGAACTATCCCGAATGTTTTTATGTACAGCATGAGGATTTTCAGAACCCAATATTCTCACATTATGCTATTAACTTGCCCCGAAAATGGAATGTTGCTTCATTCAAGAAGGCTACATTTTTTTAGAAAATCATTGTCTTAGTCAATACAGAGCAACATGTCTATTGCAAAGGCCGTGCGCATGGGTTTATCATTGGGTTTACGGTAATCTTATGCACAACTTGCACTTAGTATGCATTCAAAAGCAAACGTTTATGCAGGAGTTTTCTGATGCTTGAGCAAGACATTTGTAACTGGTAAGATGCAGTTCTCTGGCTGCGTTGAAAAGTTTCCTGCACTTGCTCAGCTCTTTCTTCTGATACATCAGGACACCCTGATCTTTTCTCATCATGTAAACAACCAGTCTCCGAGAACCTAGAATGCCATCTTTTTATACTCCCAAAAGATGGTGGTTCCGTACCAAATGTTGTTCAGAAGTTTTGCTGTATCTGAATAACAATCACTTTTGTTATACCACTCCATTTTTTACACCAAGCTTTTTCATCAACAGTTGCCTTTTTTGACAAACTGACTGCAGCGCCCTAAAGCAGGTCACTCTGTTAGTAATAATAAACTACAACAAAAAAACTTTGAGTTTATCTATTATTTCCCACAAACCGTTTCATTCCAAGTTTAAAACTTCATTCCCACCCTGTACATTTCTATTGGCTTGACCCCCATAATTTGTGTTTAATAAATCAAAATTTTTCATTATCATTAATCTTCATTTTTTAATTTTCATTTTTATATTATTTATACAGAATATATACCAAAAGGAAAATCAGAAACTGAACTAACACTCATGCTGTCTGTGAATCTGAATTCAAATGCAGCGCTGGTAAGTGTGACATTATTAGGAAAAAATAAAGTCATCATTCACAAATAATTACAATTTAGATTGAATTTATATTGCAGAATGAACGATCACCAGAAGAAAACCAAACACCAACTGCCATTGTAAAGGTAATAAGGTCACTAAATAGAAAAATATAGTAATTCATTAACATAACTCTGCGTTGTATCTGCAGGTCTCACAGACGAAAGAAAAATAAAAAAAAACAAATGTGCAGCTAATGTTGAATTAAACAAACTTTTACCCTTTTAGATCCAATTAGCAAGCATAGTGCCTTTGCAAAAGGTCCAGTTAAATATACAAGTAACACAGCCATTGTACGTGACTCACTCGGTATTTACGTTGCCCTCTGTTAGTAAGTATAGATTAATCCCACTGCCAACAGTAATATTGCACTTAAGAAATATGCACAGTATGCAAATAATGGTCATCTCGTACCAGTCTTTCACTTTATGTAACCAATATGGCCTGTATTATTTAGTAAATTGTCGTCTTATCTGCACAAATCAGATTTTGTATACATGTATGTTGCTGTCTTTTACAAAATATGTAATATCCTTGAATATATTCAATCCACATTTTTTCTCAATTACCCGTACTTATTTTTTTTTTTAATATTAAAATTATACCCTGTCTCACCCTAACCTGATTTCACTGGAAATGTTACTGTGTGTAAACAACTTCTATTAAACGGGATTAATGCATATCAAAATAAAATAAAAAATAAAAAAATCCAAGAAATTTATTTTACGAATGAAAGAAAATTATATTTTTTAATATATAAATAATAAAGATTATTGCATTTTATCAATTATGTTAATTTTCTTAAAGATATATGATATAATATTGATTTTTTGCCAACATAAAACATCATAATAACAAAGAAATACGAGGGCATATCAACAAATAAGTTGCACGACAGTACCCTGAGAACTTGGGTGTAGGTAACCAAGTGAAAATACGCATACTGAAAGCCCCATCCAACTGGAGTTTCAAATTAGCAGGCAAGCCTGGCTGTGACTCCCCGCCATCAGACAGCAGATGAGAGAAGCATGCTGACTGTTTTTATATCATCCATGTTCGAATGGCAACATTCTGTGGTGCTTTTCTTGTGGGCGCAGGGCAAGACTCCAATGGCGATTCACACAGAGATGCATGGAGTATAGGGATGACGTCCTGAGCCGCCAAGCTATTAGGAATTGATGCCATGATTTAAGACTGGTTGCACAAGCCAGCTTTTGATGAGGCCATAAAGAAGGACTGCCGCTTCCACCTGCAAACATTGGCAAACTTGTTCAGCATATCCTATGGCACAGCTTTCGATATTGTGCACATGAAGTTGGACTACCGTAAGTCAGTACCCACTGGATGCTAAGACAGCTGAAGAATGAGCAGCATGACCAATGCTTCTAGGTGGCCCTCAACCATTTGGAACGGTAGGAAGTGGAGAGAATGGCCTTCCTGGTGAGCAATGTGACGGGAGACAAGTCCTGGGCTTACCACTGCATGCTAGATGTCCATCGTATAGTAACGCTCTGCCTCCCCTCTTGTCAAGAAATTCCATGGAACCCCCTCAGGAGGGAAGGTGATGGTGACAGTGTTCTGGGACATTTTTGGGTTTGGGATGATGGAATTCATGCCTAAAGGCAAAACAATCAACACAGTCTCCTACAGTGCCACGTTGACCAAGTTATGCTGTGCACTGCATGACAAGCGACAGGGCCAGCAGGTCCGTTATTGCACAACAGTGCATGACTAATCGCTAGGTACAGTTGGGAGGTGCTGCAGTATACGCTCTACAGCCCTGATCTGGACCCTCGTATTACCACATCTTCAGCTCTATCATGATATGCATCAATTGCAAGGAAACTTGTAACTTGTGGCTCCCACGATCAGGAGATCCCACGCAACCGTGTATAAAATCGGCAAAGTTGTGAGACAGTAGAGTAGGGAGACGATGGATACCACTGTTTCCACAAAGAGGATTTTATTCATCATAAATGTCCATTTCGGCTACTAAGTAGCCATCTTAGTATGAATCGGGTAACAAAATGAAATGAACAAGTATTTATAATAAAGTTAGACCAATCAGAAGAAAGACAAAATCATGAGAACAAGGAAAAAAGCCGGGTAGGTTACAAAACGTGGCCCTAGGAGAAAACTCCTAGGTCGGAAGTAACTATTTGATAAACTTAAGTAGGGGTTTCAAAGTTAGAGGTCCAGGGATCCACAATCCAGGTTCAACAGATTGTCTCCCTGGTTCCTCATAATCTCCAATGACTCAAGGAAATTCAACCTCTTGACGTCATTCACTACATGCAAGATCTTCACCTTCTCCTTTTTCAGCTCATATCCAGTATTGAGAATATGGTCTGCAAATGCTGATCTCTCAGGTCTGACGTTCTTCACATGCTCAAAATGCTCACTGGCTCGGGTTTCTATCTTCCTGCGGATCTGGCCGATATATTTCATATTATAAGTTCCGCATTGTATTTCATAGACTCCCGATTTTTCTTGTATTGATATCTGATCCTTGGTACTACCTAGCAGTCTTTTTAGTGAATGATCACTTCTGAATGCGACCTGCAAATTGAAAGTCTTGCATATTTTCTCGATGCCTCTGTTCAGGTCAGTTGTAGGGCAAGCAGAAGAATTCTGTCTTTTCCCACGTTCTGGTCCATAAGGGTCGTACATTGTGCTATCCTTTTCTTGAAACACTGTTTCTTGATAAGTCTGTCAGTTGTTTCACTCTTGAAGTTGTGAGAGTTTCTCACCACCCAAAACAGATGGCACCACCCTCGAAACAGGCGTTGGCCAGTGAGAAGCGTGCCTTCTCGCATGGACAGCTGGGATAGTTCCCTGGAATATAAAAGCGGGGTGCACCTGGAGAAAAGCAAGCATTCAGCATAGCTTGGCTTTGTATCCAGACGGACTTCTCTCTGTCACTTTCTTCAGACTTGATGAGTTGTCATATCTGTAAGTACCTCGTTTTAATATATGCCCCAATGCCGCCTGCAACAATGTGTGAACCATGCCAGGGTTCTGACCGTGTGCTAAGACTTAACATGTAACTTTATTATCAACTCATGCTTTGTATTATCTTCCACTTAATTAATTGTATTTTGATAATTTTGTTAGATCTCTCCCTTTTACTTTTTTATCCCAATTACTTATAAATAAAATGCTCTTCTTTTTATATCATTGCCTTTAGACCCTGTATTAATTATATTTCAATACTATATGTTGAAATATCATACTGCGTATTGAAATATCACACTGTGAAGAAGACATTGTCTGGGAAGTGTTTCTCGTGTGATGCAGAAGTGCAATGGACTGTGCAATACTGGCTGAAAGCACAGCCGACGACATTCTACGAGATCTTAAAATTGGTATCACGCTGGGACGAGTGCATCATTGTGGGTGGTGGATATGTCGAAAAATAACTGATGGACTTTGGCTCATAAGCACCTGTTGTGGTTCATCTCAATCAATAAACTGTGTTTACAACATTCGTGCGACTTAGTTATTGATTTGCCTTTGTAAGAAGTAATTTAAATTATCAGTCTTTGTCATGAGTGAATTGAAAAGAATGAACTAATAATGTTAGTGCAATTACAAACACCCATCTTCAGGTGTACATGTAGGTTTGACCAAGAATTATGCTTAA
Source organism: Rhysida immarginata (assembly GCA_023313115.1). Taxonomy (NCBI): domain Eukaryota; kingdom Metazoa; phylum Arthropoda; class Chilopoda; order Scolopendromorpha; family Scolopendridae; genus Rhysida; species Rhysida immarginata. The sequence continues at coordinate 99,385 of JAHWFO010008089.1, read as the reverse complement.
AACCAAGAATAACTATGATGTTTTAAGAACAACTAAAATTAGGCCTTAAAATTTAGACTTGTTTTCAAAATTTTCTTAAATAAGAAAGAAAGGGTTGAGATATTGGCACAAATTTAATTGAACAAATATAAACAGACTAAAATTATTTCTTTAAATAAATTATTTTTATCATTTATAAGTGCTTGGGAATCTGATAAATTTGTTTTTAATACAAGAAATGACAATTTCTTTCAGATGATTCAACTCAGGTTATGGTTTCTGTTCACATTAAAGAAAAGCACTTGCCAAGTACCTTAATGGGTCATGCCATTGCTATGTATACTTCAGATTCAGGAGCACCAGTAGTTGTAGATGAAATGTTCTCACTGCCCTTGCAATTGGTCCTAAAGCCTTGTGTTCCTCTTAAAGAAGCCCAACATAAAATTACTATCAATACTAACCGTCCTGCTACTAATTTATGTGAACTCTTCCCAGGTAAATTCTACCTTTTATTTGATTTTATTGCAGTTTAATACATTTGCACTAATCTCTTAGAAAGTATCTATGCATCTCTTAGGGTTTGAACGTAAAGAATTTTTGTTATGTTCTTCCAGATTTGATTGGCGATGAGAACACAAGTACTGCTCAAGCAATGGGCTTTGAATATTATATGGGACCTGTGGTTACCTTGTTAGCTGCAAAAACTTCCCGTTTGTATTTTAATATGTACATATAAATAATCCTTCCTTAACCCTCTTGGTGGTTATCCTATGTATAACTTGGAGTGAACAAGACTAGTCTTAAGTTTAAAAAAAATTGATTTAAAGCTTTCTTTAAAGCTCTTTTTGGTCTTATAAATAAGCTGCTGTAAAATCTATTGATTGAATTGTGAAATAATTCAGAGATTAATCAAATCTGCTGGCAGGGTTAAGAATAAGAAGGGTAAGATGTGAAAGTATCTTTAATTTGGATTTTTTATAATATCATCATATCCATAAACTTTTCTGTTTTCAGAACGGTATCGTTTGCAAAGTGACAGTTATCCTGCAATGTGGTTATTGGCATCAGAATTGTTGCAACGATTGAAACAAAAATTTTCAAAGGATTCTGACTTGTTGTTTTCTTTTTCAAGCAATATTCCACTGCAGGATTATTTTATTTCTGTTGAAAATCATTTTCAGGTTAGTATCGTTTTTCTGCTTCAAAATTTAAATATTTAATGTTGTAAAGAAAACATCTTTGGCGAGAAGATGTTTGAATATTTTGTAATGTTTTTTCCCCCTACTCAAATGGGCATTTAATACTTTCTAAATGAAATTTAATTACAAATTTCTCTCTTTTTGTTTTGTGAAAATTTTTCCATAAAGTGAAATATCAAATTTAGATTTTGATATTTCTAAAGTATACATTTTGAATCGTTTAATCATGTTGTAAAACCAGACCTGTTGCATTTGATAGAACAAAGAGAAATTTGCATAAAATTTTATGTTCATTGACCCATAGGCAACAGAGACACTGAGGTGTTGGATATCGGAGACTGTCCCACTAGGTGAAGGCAAATAGCTACTAATAGCTCAGCTGAGAGTGCTTTTAGACTCTTATTAGATATGGTACTCTGCAGCAGATATCCCTCATGTATACCGATGTTAACCCAGCATCATCGATGATTTCTTGGAAAAGGGTTGCCTATTCCAAAGAATGACAATTTCTTTTGTATCAGATCGAAGACTGTATCAGGGTACACAGTCTTCCAGGAGAACACTTGATCTGATAGACACGTATACCAAGGGATGCAAACAGGCTGCTAGTGAAGGTATTATGCTTTGGTGGACATTCTCATGGGTAATTGTTGTAGAACACTATGGAAGCTGTGGACTATGTAAATATCCTTGTTGACCAGTTTTACCCTTTCATGGCTTCTGTTTTCCCACTGGAGATGGATTCTTCCAGGAGGACAACACTCTTTGTCACATGACCAAAGTGGTTTGAGGAACGTGCTGTTGAATTCCAGTTGATGTCCTGGCCTTTAACTTGCCATATATTAATACTATTGAACACATCTGGGATGTCATGAGCACCAGCTCAGAGCTCACCAACTACCTCATAATCTACGGCAATTGCGTGACCTCTGCTTTCAAATCTGGTACAATATTCCCTTGGAAACTTTCCAATGACTCATCGAATCCATGCCATGACAAATTGCAGCTATTTTGTGTCCCAAAGGTTGAAAAACATGGTATTAGAATGGTGGTCATAATGTTTTGGCTGATCAGTGTATGCATATGCATACTAAATATTGAATTTTCTTTCCACATTTACCAAAAGCCTTTTTATTATGAATAAACAGAAATTAAATTACATCATCTGTGCCAAAATTATCAGAAGTCCACCATTTGAAATTTCATAATATTCATGTTAGAAATTTTTGGTTCAAATAAGATTTAAGTAGGTGTGTAAGTAACTGAGAAATAATGAGCATCTTTTTTAGTTATCACCCATATTTTATATCTTGGAGAAATTTTAATGAATCGAGTCAATGTTTTGTTTTAACAATTGCGTTTTGTTTTTGTAATATTTTTTTTGTATAATTTTTTTGATTGGCTCTTATATATTATAAATACTCGGCTTCTCTTGTTGTTCTTTACTCACTGATGATGGAAACTTCGTTTCCGAAATGTACCTCTGAGTCATTAAAATTTATTATGTGGAATAGTGTTTTCGGAGTTATGTCTTTCTATAATTGAGTCAATGTTGGTAGGTTTTCTTTCCTATTGGTGTTTGCGTTTCTTATTTTTTACTGATTTTAGTTAGGGTAGATCCATAAATTTGCTTTTAAATACAGGATTGGACAAAAATATGGAAATGCTACATCATTTGTAGGTGGAAATTTGATGACATGTTGTAAGTTGAAAGTGGAAGTGATGTAACATTCTTTTGCTTCTGCTGGGATATTATACAATCAGCTAACAGTTGGGAAGTCTCACTTTTTTCATTCAGAGCATGTAGTGCTATAATATGGAGTCATGTCAGAGCTTAAGCGTGGTTTCCACATCTCACCAGAAACCGGAATCAGAAAATCAAAATGGAAATTTTCCGGTAAGAATGATCCGTTTCCATTTTGGTGGCATGAGCTGTTCCATGTTAACAGAAAAGTAGTCAGAAAATTAGAACCCAATTGCCATCTGCCGTCAATTTACGGTACTATTCTAGACACCAAATATAAAATAAACGACCAACAAACCGCAGCCTTTGCTTTAAGCTGCCTTCTCAATTTTGAGGTGTTTGGCTTTGAAATCCGACAGGCTCTTAATAAAATAGCATTTTGATAAAATATAATCCACAGTGAGAAACGAGCATTTAAAGGCAGTTTATTTATTCACATTTATTTATTTTTTTTTAAACTTTATGTACTAAAGACAAAACATAAATACTGCTTCTACTATGCACAAATTTTATTAGTAATGAAAATTAACTACTGACTGTCTATATAATGACTATAAGCATGCAGATAATGACTTTTTTTGTAGCCTTTAATAAAATAAAATAAATATAAATTGTAACAACTCTTCACTTTATGAAACAATAATAGCAACAAATTGGAAAATTGAGATTATGATTACAAAATGTATTACTGACTTCCGTACATGTTAAAATGAATTCAGGAAGAAAAAAGAAAAAAAATATCCGAGGGCGGGATTCGAACCCCTACCTGCAAAATAGGATGCATGCAACATACCACGGTGCTGCAACAATACGCTTCAATTCAATATCAAAATTTGGGTATTTATAAACAAAATCACATTGGTGATAAACTTTTTTGAAGGTTTTTTTTTTTTCGGAAAATCATCCAGGTGAATGGAAAGCAGTTTCTTTTCAGTATTCTTTTCATTTTTAACCGTATTCTTCGGAGTTAGCCAAGGGAAATGGAGAGATTGCAGACTTGATTCGATAGAGACAGTAATGGCGGCGAGGCGCCAGACCGATAGCAGCGAAGCCGATGCCATCATGGCGATGCTGCCTTCTGATTGGTTTTCTGCTCTGTGGCGAAATGGAATGGAAATTTTTCTTCAACACAGCTCAACAAACTTTCCATCAAAATTCTGGTGATCAAAAACAGAAAGGAAAGGAAGTGACGTCATAAAAATTTTCCGTTGGGGTTCTGTTCTGGCGAGATTTCCGGTAATGTGGAAACCATGCCTTACTGAGTTCCAAAGTGGGCAGATTGTTGGTGCTAACTTAGCTGGTACTTCTATAACTGAAGTTGTCAATTTATTTGTGGTATAGCGAGGTAAAACATCAAAGGCTATGACAGCATACACATGAAGTTGGTAGAGACTTTACAATACAATAAAGGGAGAACAGAGTTTCCAACTAGTTTCACCATTTATTCCTGGTTTTATCAAGGATATACATTAGAGGCTTCTCACCCTTATATACAGAAATATGGTACAATGGAGTAATTTGATTGGATAAAATACAATGAATGGTAGGACAAAGGCAATGAATAATATAGGTTGAGTACAATGACTGGATAAAGGTAGAAGCAAAATAAAACAGCATAGGTGTACTTTGATTGGATAAGAAAGAAGAAAAGAGGTTGGGTAGAACAAAATTACAATAATTGGATGAAAGCTGGAGAGAAAAAAAAAATGATTGGGTAACAAATAACAGACTAATATAAAAAAAAAAAGCTGATAGACAAATAACAGACTAATAAAAAAAAAAAAGCTCGTTTGTATATTATTCCAATGTACCTTATTTCTGTATATAAGGGCAAGAAGCCTCTATTGTAGTATATATCCTTGATATAGCCAGGATTAAATGGCGAAACTGGTCAGAAACTCTGTTCTCCCTTTCCTATTTCCCCAGCAAACACAGTTTCTGGAAAAACTTAGTTAGATAAACATAAGTGTGGATGGCATAGTTAACTGAGTATAAAAAAGACATAAAGACCTTTAAAAAGATTTTGACCTGTATTAAGAAACAACTACTACATAAGTGACTTCAGAGCTCACTCTGTCTTTTAAAGCCTGTGTCTACAAAAGCTAAGAAGAAGGAACTCCATAAGCCAAATATTCATGGCTGCAATTGCCAACTGCTAGTGACTAATAATCATTCTCAGAAGAGGAGAGAGCGGTGCATCACCCATAAATCTTGACCTATTAATCAATGGTGACTGTAATATGGTCTGATGAATTGAGCTTCACACTATTCCAAAAACATTGGAATGGAACAACCAAAAAGGAAGGGAACCTCTAATCCACAAGGAGATTTGAAATACCGGATACGTATTTCGGCTACCAAGTAGCCATCTTCAGCAATGAGAGACAAAAGTCAACTCGTTGTCGCTGAAGTAGGTTGATTTTTCTCTCATATCACTGAAGATGGCTACTTGGTAGCTGAAACACGTATCCAGTATTTCAAATCACCTAGTGGATTAGAGGTTCCCTTCCTTTTTTGGGTATCTACATGTGGCAAACACGGTCTCAAGCATGTGACCAGGACTGTGTCAAAGGTAAAGTATTCATGGTTTGGGCAACCATACCTTGGTATTTTGCAGACTCCATCATCACCTTGAAAGGAAGAACCATTGCCAGCATTTACATGCGAATTTTGGCAGACCATGTCCACCAAAGACAGTGATATTTACCAAGACAATAAAGATCTAATTCACACTACTACCGCGTTAACATTTCAATAAGTTTTATCTTCATTTTTCGTAATGAAATATTATGGAGTACTTTTTTGCGTGAAAACTACCAAAAACTTGAGTTGATTTCTCTCATCTTTCTGAGATCTTCCATTTGCAGCAAAAAGGGGCAAAACAGAGCATAAGGTAGTTGAACAATATATCCAAAGATATATATTGTTATTGGCAGTATGTGAAAAGCAGGTATTGTATAGAATGCCTGACAATTTTGGGCAAAGTATAAAATATCTGATTCTTGTGATCCAGCTGGTGTGTCCAATTGTGGTTTGAAGAGCATGCAGAAGTCTCCTTCCCTGGATACCATAGTCAGCAGAGCCTGTATAATAATGTAAAAACAAGTTAAATTGCCTCTTTATAAGAAAATTTCTTTTTTTGTAAATTATATCAAATAAATTTTATAATGAATGTTTTCTTTAATATTTCTGAATACTATGAAAGAATTGAGTATCTTAATTTTTTTCCCCTTATGTTACGTATCATTTAAATATTTATTTTTTTTCCTCAGAAAAGAACGGATCGCCAGAAATTTGATGAAGTTTTAACACAGATGGCTGCTCAATATCGTGCTGTACAAAGACGGTTATTAACAAAATTTAAAGACAAAACTCCATCATCTTTAAACAATTTGGATACATTATTGGAAGGAGTTCATCGACAAGTAAGATGACATTGCAAGCATTTTCGTAATTATTTACAAATTTTTTAGATCACTTTAATCGGAACTGCTTACTTTAAAGAATGAAAATGGTTATTTATTGAATGCTGTAGATGTTAAGTATGTTGGATGCAGCAGAAGAAAATGAATACCAGTTGAGTGTGAGTGCTTGCAATCTCAGCTGTGCCACCCATCTCACTTTGCTTCTTCTCAAATTACTTGCGGGAATGGCAGATGAAGAATTCGAAATATTGCAATCTGTTTTTTGCATTTATGTAGATAATGGAATGGAGCAGGTAAAATTTATTTTTGATGAAAAACAAAATAAATTTAGAATGTGGTTATGATTACTGTTCAGATCAATGAGTCTATTACTTGCAAACTATTAGAGTTAAGTACTTCAAATTTTGAGGGATTAGAGGGAACATTATTTCCTAATGACGTCATAATTTGATCGAATGTGGCTGAGTAGTTTCTGAGATAATAATATTTCTTTGGCACAATTCTTTACAAAAATACATGTTTGGGCTTTAATTTGAAAAAGAAATTTTAAACAGGGGAAGAAAACAACAAATGATTTACCAAGACAAATCAAATGAGCTGCTCCATGTGCTTGTAAAGTTTTGTGAAGATAGGTTAAATAATACACCTACAATAAAATTATGAAACTGCTTCAGTCATTTGTGTTCACCCCAAGTATGTTCTCTAGTGTAAAGATTAAAGCTGTGTATAATTAAGGTCAACAAAACACAACAATAAAATTTTACTGTCCATGGCGGAGAAATAAAATTTATCAGTTTCATTCTTGTGTAGGTCAGTGGTGTTCACCCTTTTTTCACAAAGGATATTTTCATATTTAAGAAGAGACTTGTGGACTGCCTTCTTCTATTAGGTGACGTTAACCATGTTGTTGGCCTGATAGGATCTTCACTATCTATTGACATAAAAGCTAAAAGTTTGGAACACACAGGCCAAACCTAGCCGGGCAAAGTGCAAACCTAGTGGCGGGCCAAAGTGGTGTAGGTCAAAAGCGCTATGCAGAGATGTAAAGCAGCAGCAAATCCTACTGAAGTTGTACATTAGCTCTAAAATTACATGTTTTGTAATTTTTGATCGTCTATAATGATGGTAGAAGAAGTCTGCATTACCTAAGCTGTTTCTTACTCTAACTCGACACTCTTGTTTGTGTTATGCGCAAACAAGGCTGGCTGGACCTCATGAATTCCTCAAATGTATTCATGCACGTAGTAGCTGTCCTTAAAATGCAGCTTGCAGCAGCAGTTATCACACGATAACCTTTTCTTCTGATTGCAGTAGAAAGAATGAAAGAAATACTCCTGTTGATTGGTTACTTGTGTTACATGAGGCTCAAAGTCAATCAGAAATGGCACTGCATGATAATGACTATGCTTCCTCACCTATGTACTCCTTGATCTGGCTCTTTAAGAGGAGAGTATCTTTAAGGAGTTAAAGACCACTGACCTATAAGTTGAATGAATTCTTATAAAAAAAGTTCCGTAACTTTTTGAACAGACTTCATATGTTATTGTGGAAACCATCTATCGTAAGCTGCATAAAGTTTTGTTGCTTTAGTTTCTGCATACCCATAAAATAGAAGATATGAGCCATGGAAGGGTTATTTTCGTCAGAATGTCAACATATTTTCTGGAGGAAAATGTAGAGGCTGATGACATCCAATTTAGGTCGGTTATTGTCAGTTCACTTATAGTCATTTATGATTATAGTCACATTGTTGGAACTGTTGTTGAAGGTGTCAGTTATGATCACATTGATTAGTGTCATCCACACTTAACCTTTTAGCACGTTTTCTTAAGAGGCAAAAAAGTCTAGTCGAAATGGTTGCAGAAAGTCTCATCGAAGTATACTTTAGCATTGTGTGTACTAATTATAGTGTATCTCAAAATATTTTTAAAGACTCAAGTTATTTTGAAGAAAAATTGAGCATAAAAAGTTACAAAAAATTTTTAATATAAACTTTTTAAATTTTGGTCAGCATTTGAGATGTTTTGCCAAAATTTTAATGAAAATGAATTAATAAAAATCACTCAATATTAAAAGAATTCAAAAATTACAAGACTTTTTGAAATCTATGCTTAAATATTTTTTAAAAAATTAAGAAAATGATTAGATACACTGTTCATTTGTAACAATATTTTAGGTTTCAAATTGTACCAACACTGTTCAATGACTTAGTTTATCTCCTGCACTGATGAAAGCTGGTGTATACTTCTTGGGTCAAAAGACCCCAAAGATTTTCATTAGGTTTAAGTCTGGACTTTTCGACAGGCACTTCATAACATTGACATGTTTATCTTTAAGCCACTGTGTTGTTGGTGGCTGATGCTTAATTATGAACAGAGGCATTACCTTGCTAAGAAATGAAATCCAGATCATTCAGTTGAAAGATAATCCGTAAATGTCTGTTAGTAGTTTAGTGCTGTTTGACGACCACTCAGAAAGACATTGTTGCTTGTACCAGTGAACTCGAACATCCCCCAAACCAACACCAAACCACTTCCTTGCTGCCTGGTGAAAAAAGACTTAGGATCTTTTGTAGGTCATGCCAATATGATGCCAAACCATCAGGATCATCTAAATTCCTCTTTTTTTCATTACTAAACATGGGGGTAGCCAAGGGGGGACAAAGAGGGGGAGGTTGCCCTTTCCCTAAATCAAGTCATACATGGTGTTTCTAAATGGAAGAACAGTAAGTACATAGTGAGATCCTTTGCATGATGACAGACTTAATGTTCAAAAATGGATGATGACAGATAAGTACCTTATACAAAATGTTCAAAACTCAAATTTTAAGAGTCTGAACTTCAAGCAAAGTTTGCTAAGAAGCTGGTAAAAAAACGTCACTTAATCTCAGCAATTGCTGCCATTTTCTCGTAGCATAGTGCAGTTGATTATGTGCAGATGCTGGAACAGAAATTTTTTTAGACCCTAAATTTTGAGTTTTTACACGCTTTTATTAAGTAGCGGAAGAATAGAGCTACTTATTGTTTTCAGGATGTCCGTCTGTCTGTCTGTCCGTCCCCTTCATAATTTTCGCATTTTTTGAGGTAGAAGGTTGAAATTCGGAATGTAGCTTACTTTGAGCATGTGCACCTTCACTATTTAGTTTGGTTTTGATTGGCCCACTGGGGTCGGAGTTTTTTTGTGCATATAAAGGAATGAAATTCAGTATGCAGGTTCCTCTAAGAAAGATCAACATTACTGTAAAGTTTGGGCCAAATTGTCCCGATAGGGTCGAAGTTATGGGGGTGGCAATCACTTGGTCTTTAGAACTATGGCAACATATGGAGTGTCATATATCATTCGATCGAAAATGATGAGAAAGAAAAGAAGATAGGGTTCTTTTATATTTTCTAATTACAAGGTTTGAGAAAATCAATTTTTGATTTAAAAAATGGAGGGGGGGGGGGCGGTAAAAAGTGCAGATGAAGGAATATAAAAATAGATGAACTCAGTGCTTCTGCTACTTTCCTATACCTTCCTTGGGAGGCTTAATTTCTTGTTTAACTTGGCTTCTCTGTCTGTCCAGGTCAAATCTTGCAATCAGTATTAAACCAACTTCCCAGCAAGGTAGAGAAACTTGATACACATACAAAGGACCGATGACAATGCACGTTAAAGGAAAAAATTTTCAAATCGGTTCACTGGAACAGGTTCTAGGGTGCAAATTCATTTCAGTCGTCCCTCCACAAGTCGGCAACTTGGTTGCCAATTTACAGAGGGATGATTGTTACATGAATTGCTTAATTGTTAGACCAAACAATTAGGTTTACAATTGTTGTCGCCAGCTTGAAGCATACGATATGATCGCATCTGCGGGTGACAAAAAAGACAGGCGATGGCACTGAAAAGTTACTGACCATTGTAGTAGTTTGAGCAACAATTTTTGTTTGAACTCTTTACTACAAGAGATATTATAAAACATACTGGATGATTGTTTGAAAACATCCTTTTTTTTTCTGATTAATATTATAGACATTTTCGATATGGAACTTTTTGCTTAGATTGATGCATTGAATCAAACTATGTAATCATTGTCCTTCCATTTAGAATCACACTCTATATAATCCTTGAGTTTTGGTGGAAATGTACATGGTAAAACTTTGGAATTATGAGGGGAATCAGTAAGTTACAAATGGAAAATCAGAAAATTACTTGGAAAAATGCACCAGCTCCATCTTTGCAGAACACAGCTACAAGGGAAAGTCAGTAAGTAAGTTGCAAATGGATATAGAAATGTAACAAATAAGAGTATTGACTTGAAAATTACTTTCTTTTCTCCTGTATAATGAGGCACTTGATCCATTGTTTCACAAGCCCTTTAAAACCAGCAGCCTAAAATTCATTTTGGGTAATTTTTTATGTAGAATTTACCCTAAAAAAGCATGAGTCTTTAAACTTTTGAGATGCATCTTACGAGTTCATAGAAGTGCAAATTTACTGTTGAAAAAGAGGATAAATCCATAAAATTTGCACCTTATCAAAATTAATTGATACCAACAAGTTGTACAAGGAGGAGACCAACATTTGTGATGATTAGTATGACTAATTTTTATTGAAAGAGAAGATACGTGAAATAAATCAAAATAAAATATGTTGTCAGTGTATCAAAACATTGGAGTTGATGAAGAATATCTCCAGTTAATTAATGAAATCAAATGATTAATTAATTCAAATATTTCTAAACAGTAATAACTAAAAATTACTGATTATTTTATAACATAATTCCATACATAACTGCAGTTTTTTTTGTATTGACATCATTAGTGTCACATTTTGTTGATGGTCCCCCAAACTTGTCTGACTGATGAAGTGACACTAACCGACACATAATGTAATGTAAAGAAGGTGAGCTGACTGGAAAAATAGATTAACAATAAAATCACTATTATTTCTTGTCTGCAATAATTTTTAATCCTTTGATTTTACCTAATCACTTGCTATAGTCTGTCAATTATAGGAAGACACATGGCATAAAACTTTTATTGCCATGGATCACTTGATCCTTTACAAAATTCTCACAAAAACATTTATTTTTTACAAAGGCTGAGGAAGACAGGTTATTGTTAAAGATGATTGGCTGCATTGGGCACGTGACCACATTTGACTTTCAGTAAACGGGAGTGACCATGTGTCTTCTATAATCGCCTGACTATACAGGGTGTATCTAAAACCCTGTCACAAACTTCTGGTGGTGATTCCCACAGCGAGATGAAAACAAAAGTTCCTATAAACATGATTCAGATAAGCAATATAATTTTGGGACCCCTTTCTAGCATTAAAAATTATTGTGAACAAGAGTTAATTTTGTTTTCTTTTCTTGTTTAACCATATTGTATTAATCTAATATCATCATAGCAGAATTATAGTGAATTATAACCCCATTTATAGTGTTTAATCTGTTTTTTCTAAAGGGATGGGAGGAAACTGTTGATCTTGGATTGTCGTATTTACTTAAAACCTGCCTGTCAAAACCAGGCAAAGATCAAACGCCATTACCTTCAGAACTTATATTTCCAAAGGACTTGGTTCGTCTTAAGAAACACATTACACTTGTTGTTGACCGTTTAAGCAAAGGAGGGCGATTGAATTTGAAGGAAAGTGGAACACTTTTGCAAGGTGAAAATTTATTCATTTGTTTATTTACTTTCTGCTTTGAAATAGACATAAGGCATACTCTCTGCGTTACCATTTTATTAGGTACATCCTACATTTCACCCAATGCCATTAGAATGCCTTGTGGCTAGACCTCTGGGGAAAAACAGTGGAGCAACCATACTTCTATTACTAAGTGTACACGCTTCAATGAGAGTGGGGAAAGAAGGGATCTCGTAGTAGGCATCCGGCAAGGTGGAAGCAGCATATGAGAAGTAGTTGCTCTGCTGAACTTATCACCTACCACTTTATCAAGGGTATGTTGGGAATGATGCAACAAACCGAAAACATCTAAACGGGAGTGTTCATGTGGATGGAGGATACTCATTGATGAGATATTTTGGAGGGGGACACTAAGATTGTATAAGCAAACAGACAGTCCGTAATTAGCATGTCAGAATTTATTGCTTGGTGCAAAGAAACGCCTATTAAATTGCCCTGCTAGGTGCTTCCTTTTGATATCGCAGACAAACAAGAAAGCAGGCTGATCAGTTAAAGGATTAAAAAAGAATAACTAATTACCAAAGATTTCCAATATCAAAATTATTTACTGCAGACTGATTGGGATGTCATTAAATTCTTCTTCTTAATGATTTGATGAGGCTGCTAATAACTCTTGGAAACTTTTTATGGCAATGTATATATTGAAACTAGTTGTTACCCGCGGCTTCGCCCGCCCGTGCCATCTGTTGAGGGGAATTACAAAGAAAACCCCAGAAAGTGGGGAAGGGGGGGGCGGTCATAGGGGGCTGATTTTTGGCGAGAGAGCAGATCCTTTATTGATAAGCCTGCCCTGAAAATTTCAAGTCGCTAGCTCAAACCGTCTAGGAGGAGATAGAATTACAGATAAATAAATAAATAAATAAATAAATAAATAAATAAATACACGCAAGAGTTTTAGTATATAGAAGTCACCTGTTATGGGCACATGGACACTAGCACTGAACCATTGATGACTGGAATAAGGTTGCTTAGTTGAATAAGTCAGTTTCTCTTGAATGATATCAATGGCAAGATCTGCACTTGGAGAAAACAGCATGCCCACGGACCATTCCAGCATGTCAACAATTATGCAAAGATGGTGTTATGGTGAAGAGAATCTTTTCCCGGTACTTCTTGGATCCTTTGATACTCTTAAGCTACATTCCCATACCTTGCTAGAGCTTTAAAGCAAATTCTACTCGCAAGAAATTATGCAGCTGTAGCTTGCAAGCTTTAATTCAAAAACTAGCGTTGATGGTATCCCAGAGCTAAAGTGTCTCGCGAGAAATCGCAGGCGGGAATTCAAAATAACATGGACAAAAATATGTTGAAAACGTTTGTTGTTAACAGAGAAGGAATTTAATTTTGAGATGCTATTAATAATTAATCATAAAAGTATTTTGTAAAAAAGAAAACAGGTTTCCACTTTTGCAATAAGTGATATTTATTTTTATTTTTGCTGACGCTACAATAAATGGAATAAATAAAATAAAACAAAACCAATTAAATTTAAATAAACAGAACTAATAATTAATTAAATAAACTTAAGTAATAAATAAAGTAAAATAATACACAGATTAATAAAATGAAAACAAAATAAAAATAATATAAAATAACAAATTAAAAGTTATATAAAATTAGTGCAATCAAATGTAATAAAATATATAAACAAACAAATAATAAATAAAATTAAATAAATAAATAAAAAAATCAATAAAATAAAATAGTAAAAAAAGTACATATATGTTCATTAAATTTCTTTGTGGAAAAGCGGTTGGTTTATGTCTCCTATTGATAAAATAAAATAGTATAATACTCAAAGAAGAAATAATAATAAATTGAAGATATTCATCAAACAAATCTGAATACAAAGGAGAAAAGGGAAATAAATACAATTCGCAGAATGCTTCCTTCACTTTTCTTCTTTGTATTCACACTATCCTCACGACCCATTGCAGTCATGAGAGAAAGGCGTGCACTGCGCATGTGCCTCGGTCATTTCCAAGCTGCTAGTAGCTTTAAAATCAAACTGACCTAGATATCCTCTTGAAGCGAAAAGCAGCTTGAAATTCATAGCTCTATAAGCAACTCGCACATATCAGCTTGGTGTTTAGGATAGCTTGAGCTTGAAAAATCACACGCAAAACACTCAAAGCTTCAAGCTTCACGCTCCAAGCGAGCTATGGGAATGTACCTTTAAACATACGAGGGTCAGTCAAATGAAAACCAGAAATATTTTTTACAGCTCCTTTATTACAGACAGAGTTGGAACTAGTAACACTATTTTTCAATGTAGTCCCCCCTGCTTTTCGATGCATTTCGGGAGGGGGGGGGATCTTTTGGCTGCGCGTGCAGCCACTCATGCACCACCTGTTTCGCCTCCATGTCGGTCGCGAACTTGTGGCCATCTAAGGAGTCCTTTAATGAGCCAAAGATGTGGAAGTCTGAAGGCGCGAGGTCGGGAGAGTAAGGAGGATGGGGGAGGCACTCTAGATGCAAGTCCTGGATAGTCGCCACGGTCACACGAGTCATATGAGGTCGCACGTTGTCATGCTAGATGAGAACGCTTGTTGAGAGGAGTTCGCTGTGCTTGGTGCGTATAGCAGGTTTCAGAATGTCACGTATCAATTCACTATAGGTGGCACTGGTCACCGGCTTGCCCTTATCCATGTAATGTTGCACTATGGGACCCTTGTGGTCCCAGAACAAGGTCAGCATCAGCTTTCCTGCGGATGGCTGGCTGTGGAATTTTTTCGGCTTTGATGATGTCAAGTGCCGCCATTCCTTACTGGAGCACTTGCTCTGTGGTTGGTAGTGATGGACCCAGGACTTGTCTCCAATCACAATCCGCTCCAAAAACGGTGTCACCTTCAAGTTCGTAGCGGTACAGCAGCTCCTGGAAGGCATCGACTCGCCTCTCCTTCATTTCAGGCGTCAGCCGACGAGGGACCCATCTTGCGGTCACTTTCCAGTATTTCAGCTCATCATGGACAAAATGCTGAGCAGAGCCATGACTGACTTGTAATGCCATTGCAATGTCATCGATGGTGACCCTGCAGAATCATCTCCTCCGCCACTGCAGTCGCCTTGGCTGTCACAAGACGATGTGCCTGGCCTGGCCTTGGCACGTCCGCCAAAGGGTGTTGTGCCACGGCTGAATTTCTTACACCATTCATACACCTGAGTCTGCGATACACATGCAGCATCATACTGTGCCAACATGTGCCGATGGATTTCTATTGGTTTTGTGCCTTCACTGTGTAGGAAACGGATCACTTCACTTCTCTTCTTTGGTGCATTCTAACAGAGGGGCCGCCATATTGGAAACTGCTTTATGGTGCCGCTGGGTCACGTGGGGACGCGGGAGCAACGCCAATTGATGGCGGGAGAGTCCACGCGCATGCATATCTGGTCTGATCACAATGGGAGCGGTTTTCGATTTTCTACAGTGGTTTTCCGGTTTTCATTTGACTCAGCCTCGTACGTGTGAATGCCACAGCATAAACATCATTGCTGACAAAGCAAGTCCATTAACTGGCCACTATGTATCTTGAGACAGATGGTTAGTATCAGCAGGATAATATTCTCACATAACTATGGGATCTTCCATGAACATGCTTGCTGCAGTTTTCCATCCTTTACTTTTATATTTTGCTTTGACAAAGGATAGTCTCCATTCGAAACGTCAGCTTTTTTTTCAGGACTTACCACTCTGTGTCCAATTTCATCACGGGTGAGTTTAACATTCTGGCAAGAAAATATAAAATCACTCAAAATAATCCACAATTTCCGAAATGCATTCCCCAAATCTGAATCTCACCACCCATCTTTGGGACAACAGAAAGGGTTGTGTGAAGGGCTCTACCCACTATTAGCTGTGTGTACCTAATAAAGTGGCCAGGCAGTGTAGAAATAATTTGTTTTTTAGCAATATGTTAATATTTTTCCTTAGCACTGTTACAAGCTCAGTTTATAGTAACAATTAAAAAGTATTATGCCTTCTCAAAATAAGTAATCCAACCATAAGCCATAACTTAAATTTCTTGAAAACAGCTATCATTGTTGATTTAGCAGAAACGCACCATATACATGCACTAAACCTGTAAGTCATTAATGAATGGCATAATCAATGAATGGGAATTTACCTTTTAGGAATCGTTGGATGGTTCCTCACAAGGATAAGTAAATTCTTTTTACGGATATTTATAAGAGAAAAGGGCGAGACACAAAAACCCTGGAATACAATAAATAATAGTTATTAAATAAAAATAAATAATAATTAATAATAATAAATAAAATCAAAATAAAAAATAAAATAAAAAGCTGACGTTTCGGATAGGTGCTATCCTTTATCAAAGCAAAAAGGATAATTCTCTAAATTGTTCCGTAACACTTCTCGGATTCTCTTTTATTTGTTTAAACATCGTGATACTAGATATAGATATCGATATCTTAATTTAATTTAATTTAATTAATTTTTGTTTTAATATTTTAATTACTAGATTTAAACCATAACTCTAGCTATCCTTAGAAACAAACACACCCTAAGACATTAAAAAGAATAATTCAAATTTTTGATAGCACGTTAAGCTAAATTTAGGTAGAGTGAATAGAAAGGGGAGCTAATGAGAGCTAAGCATACCCCCATCTTTTCGAGACATTTTTGCGCCTCAGAGGAAGTGATCCTCCTCCACAGTGCCATTTCTAAACAAAAACAAATTTTATTCCATCAATGTATATGCATTTTTAACATGAAAATAGAATGGCAACTATAGAACAAAAACAAATAGGTTAATTTGGGTGAAAGCTATCGTAGAAATTTTTTTGTCAAATTTGGTGAGTCAGAATATGTGGAGCCTCCTTTTTAGTTAAAATATTTTTGTAAAAAAAAGTTTATTATTCTTAGCGTAGAATAAGAATCTGCTAAAAAATATAGGCTCCTATTTCAAATTAAATATAGATAAAAACAAAACTTAAGCGGCTAGTTGGTAATTATATAGTAGACTACATTAACAATAGATGGAACAAATGTTTTCAATAATTTCGTTCCTATCGCATGTCACGTTTCATAAAAATGTAGTGTTTTCGTTAAAAAGTGGCAACAACTGGACAGCTTACTCTATTTTGAGTACCAGGTACCTATCTTCAACGGTAAAAAAAAACAAAAAAAACACCACTTAAAGGTAAAGTATATGCATGTATAGATTGGGTGGGGGGGGGGGGGGGATAGGCAAATTGCGACCATTGGTTGAGCGAAAGGGAAATTGCACACTGTAAAATAAGAACAAGTCAAAAAGGCTCATGGACAAAAGTTCTAAATGGGCCAATGAAACAAGAAGCAGCCCAAGGGGAAACATTTTGCCACCAATAAGAGGAGCAGGGGGGGGGGGTAATGAATAAAGTTAGTTAATAATGAAAAAATACAAAAAGAAATAAAATACAGGGTCGAACCTCGTTATAACGAAATTTTAGGGGGTGCCTAAATTAATTCGTTATAATGAAATTTCGTTTTAATGAAAACATTAATTTATCGGCCTGTTTAATTTTTAATACAACCTCTGACAATTAAGTTCGGTGAATGAGTTCACACAACAAAATGCAAAATAGATAGAGCCACATTTACTTTATTGTCTTTCGAAATAATCACCCTGGAAGGCAATACACTTTTGGGATCGGGTGTATAAGTCCTGGAAGCTCCTTAGGGATGGCTTTAAGTTCACGTGTCACATTTGCTTGAATGCCTGCAAATCTGTGTTTCAGGCGTGGGAACAAGAAAAAGTCTGCCGGTACCAAGTCTGGTGAATAAGGTGGATGAGCTATGGATACGACCCCTTTGTTGGCCAGAAACTGTTGCACGATTACGGCAGTGTTCCTCTTTGATCCATTATTCACAGTTACCTGTCTGAACTTGCTTAAACAATGAAACAATGACACGGCTTGTATTCACATGCATTGTTACTCGCGTAAAGCCAATACCACCTAGACAGAAGGCCTGCGCACAGAAACGTCATACATTGCTACATCACACTAAAGCGGCTATTGTTAATCGTATTTCTACCAATAGTAAGCCCTAAATTTGGCCGTTTGATGATATAACAATGTATGACATTTCTGTACGCAGGCCTTCTATTTAGGTGGTGTTGGTAAAGCTTGCACAGATTAGGGTGTGACGTCATTCACCGAACTTAATTGTCAGAGGTTGTAATTGTACAGTAAAATTTAAAACACAAATAAATATATAGTTATTTACATTAACAAAAATACACACTGATGCTTTAAAAAAAAAAGTTTGTAATTTTTGATTGAACAAAATTTTTAGTATTTTCTTTTAACAAGAACTCTTCTAGTGCATGCATGTTTTCAAATATAGTTCGAGGAACATTTTCCCGACTACTTAAAAATTCTTTTAATTTAGAAAAACATTCACTTGCATCTTTTATGGTAATGCGTGGCTAGTCAATCGCTTCATTTTGTATGTCTGCCACTTCCTCATCATCTTCTTCCTCTGGGAGTGTATTAGACACAGTTGCAATAATATCAGCATTAGTGACTTCACTGCACGTAAGTACGTCCTGATAAACATTGATGTAATCCATAAAATCGACAGCTTCATCAGTGTGTCCAGCTTCTTAAATTGATTTCTATAAAGATTGTGTTTCAGGATTACACAGCAGATTATCATTGTCTAAGACAGCATGGTCAATATCTGCGCAATGATTCAAAAATCCAACATTTCGATATTGTTTCTTCCTTCACTAACAAGGGAATCCCTCGAACATGTATGTCACAGATTTCCACCCTATTGAAATATGTTACTCACTCGAAGCTACTATAGATGCTTGCAAAATAAGAGAGCGCGAAATTTTGTTTCTTTCAAAATAAACCGTGAAAACGAAAAAATTTGAGCACACATAGCCATACAAGGACTCCATTGTTAAAGCGGATAGGCTTTGTGGGATTCCCTTGTAAGTACCAGGATGCATCAATCAAATCAGTAGCCTGCTTCACGTCAGTTAAAGGCAACGACACATCAAAAGGAATGTTCATTAGAAGTTGTTGTAGTAATCGACTTCTATACACCACCTTAACAGCACGGATGATGCCCAGATCTAGTGGCTGCAAAACTGCTGTACAATTCGGTGGAAAAAAACTCAACACAAACGTTTCTTAATTGTGATGGTGCATTGTGAGCGGAGCAATTGTCGACTAACAGCAAGATTTTGCGATTCTCACTTTTATTTTTTGCATCAAGTTTATTGAGCCATTCAGCAAAAATGGCCCGAGTCATCCATGCGCGTTTATTCGCACGATATTCACAAGGCAATGAACGCAC
Organism: Rhysida immarginata; assembly: GCA_023313115.1. Taxonomy (NCBI): domain Eukaryota; kingdom Metazoa; phylum Arthropoda; class Chilopoda; order Scolopendromorpha; family Scolopendridae; genus Rhysida; species Rhysida immarginata. Next base: position 80,032 of record JAHWFO010008089.1, on the reverse strand, counting down.
GTTTTTGAAACATCTAGGTTTTCAGTTCCAGATGCGTTACAACATAACAGTGCAGTCAATCTTTGCTTTGATTTCTTCCCTACCTTGCAGCACTCGCCTTTTACAGCCAGCGTACGATGTGGCAGCAATGGTAGAAGATGCCAGTTTCGTCTGTGTTGAAAATGTTGCACGCATCAAAGTCTTTTATGATTTCTTTTATAAGTCCTGTTCTCCACGTGTTCACTTGATCCATTTGACACAGAATTTTCTTCTCCACAAATTGCTTTCGATTAAATCTGTAGAGCCATCCTGAACTTGCTTTGAAATCCACATGCCCAAGGGCAGATGCAAAGGTTAAAGCCTTTTTTTAAACAAGGGGACCACTTACTGGGATGTTTCTGGATCTTACTTCTTGAAACCATTGAAAAACAGCTTTTTTAATATCTTAATCATATCTGCATTTGCATATCTTATTCTCTTACGTTGTGGACCGATTCCTTCTTGGCAAGCGTCTCAATTTTGTCCCGTTCTTTTAAAATTGTACTTAATGTTGAAGGAGCTATGCCGAAATTTTTAGCAACTTCTCCTTTTTTCCCCCCGGCATCTACTTGCTCAATCATCTGCAATTTTTCACCAAGAGTAATTTGCCGGCGATTTTGTTTTGTTGCCATTACATAACAGATTTGACTGTAATGTTTTTTCAGAGTGCTGGGCAACGACTGTACGCACTGATAGTAGAAAGTTCAACTCAAAGTTACAAATGAATACACAAAAAAAAACAAAAAAAACAACAAAAAATGCCGCAATCACAACTCTGCTCAGTTCACGCCTCTGCTCATTTCACGACTGAAAATTCAAAAGTTCTCTATTCTGTTATACTCGGCCTTTCTCCGTCAGCGTCTCTTTCTCGATGTCACGTCTTTCTTGGCGTCTCACAGTGTGTTATTTTAATAATCTAGGAGGACAAAATTCAAAAAATCAACTTTTTTTTTTTTTTTAATGGACACTACTAATTATCATGATAGAGACAACCTATAGTGTCTAAAACAGAGCTGTTGAGCCGTTAAGGATGAGTCAACAGAACAAGACTGGACATGTTTCAACCGACTGGTATTTGCTTTCTAAGAGAATGCTCAATACTTAGTTAAATCGTAAAATACCACTAAGGTACTTTTGTATAGTTTAATCTACAAACATTCAAGTATTCGATGGAAGAAAAATATCCTGCGCATTTTTGCGCTTTTGGGCAAAATTTAATATGCTTTTTATTTTCAGAATGGACACATCAATTCAAAAGAGAGCCAATTTTGACATATGGATCAAAAGCGATAAGGCATTGAAATTTGACGCTGTAATGCAGTTTGTCCTGCAGAAAATCGGAGATGGAGTTGTCACCAAAGATCATTTTCGGGCAGTTAAGTTTGCTGTGAGAGCTCTGGTTCAAAAAATTCGAAACTCATTAAAATTTACCAATTTAGATCTCATTTTATTCTTTAGTCATTTTTTGACCATTTACAGTTTAAAAAATAACAAAAACGGACGTCCCGGCATTATTTCAGAATTTTGTCCTAAAATTTTAAAATAACACTGTGCGTCGCGTCTCTCTCCTTCTAAATAGAGTCCCTGTATAAAGTGTCTTTATACAGGGACTCTACTTCTAAAGAGCCCGGATGAGCAAAGGAAAGTACTGTATCTGCAGACAACCAAAAAAAAAAAAATCGTTCTAAACCTAATAAAAGTACCCGTGGGACCGAAATATTCTTTCGTTCTACTGAAATATTCGTTATAATGAAGTAAAATAAGCATTATTTTAAAGTTACACACGGCGGGGGGCCAAGAATTTTTTTCGTAGTAATGAAACTTTCGTTATAAAGACGTTCGTTGTATTGAGGTTCTACCTGTAAAAAGAAATAAAATTATCAAAATAGGTAGTGAATCAGTATTTAAACTATAAATTTACAATATTAAATGAATTAAATATTATAAATAATAATTAAAATAACTTGTTTGGCTCTGGTAAGCCATTTTTGAGTTATTAATGCACCCACCCCCCAACAGAAAAAATGTTTTATTTTATTTTCCATTAAAGTAATACATCAAGGATTCCTTACAATATGCATTGACTTAATTTTCATGAAAATCGGTTAACCTTTTTGGAGATTTTTTTTTTTTTTTTCTGAAAACGAAGAAATGGCCGAAGCATTCATACCAGCGAACCAGTCAATAAATTCGACATGCACAGATCTTCTCTGAGAGATGAATAATTTTTGTAAATAAATTGTTTGCCTCTAATGAGCCAATGAGTTTAAAGGTTTTTTTTATAAACTTCACGATCACCTCCCCGGGAATTATAATAATAATAATAATTGAGGAATTTAATAATGTGGGAGGCCTGTGTGAATGTACTATTCCACTACTTCAATTTATTAAGATTAAACAATTTGCATCCTTAAAATTACCATATTAAATGTATTATTTGCTTGGAAATGTTATTTTTCTTTAAAATACCCTCCCGTATTTATAAGGCTTTGCATAAAATTTAGGTGCTAAAAATGCTCTTCAGGAAGAAGTTCTTGAAGAAGAAGAAAATGCCTCGCACATCCCCACTGGAAGTAAATTTGGCGAACGGAAGAGTTCTGCAAGGCCTGGAAGCGTGAGAGGCCAGTCGTCGGCTGGAGGAGATGGCACAGCAGACACATCTCCTGAAGAAGGTTGGTTTGGTTGCAACTGAAAATGATCAATTGGAAGCCATTCATTCGGCCGTCTCCTTAAAGTGTTTGCTCGCTTCATTAACTCCTATTCATCTCTCCTCACAATCCCTCTTCCTCTCCTCCAATCTCTATATCTTTGCAGTGGGGAAGACGAGTGAAGCCAACAACGATGGAGCTGGTGCAGCTGGAGATGCATCATCATCATCTCCATCTGAAGAACAACCAGAAAGAAAGAGAAAAGGTGATCCACAGGGATATGGGAATAAAAATATTTATGTTTATTTACATGATTTTTTTTTTTTGCTTTTCCTTTCCCTTTTATTTTAGAATATTGTTTTAAGAAAGGAAAAGGGAATGCAGTTTGTTTTAACGTTTATTCCATTTGTTTGTTTTTATAGATTCTTTATTTGATATGGAAGGAAACATAACAACAAATGATGACGTTATCGAATTCTGATTATGGCTACTTGATTAATATCCATTTTTTTGGAACGTTTTCTTGAGAAATGATTTGATTAGGCATGAGATTTTAAACTGCTGATTACATTTGCTTTATTTTTCATTAAGTGTTTGTTTGACTCATATAAGAAAGGTTATGAGAATCATCGTGGTTCGATCTCATTCTTTGTTTTACTCGTGTTTATATCCCTCGTGTATTGTAGACGTTCATAATTTCTATCTCAAACACACCAAAGTCGATGAAGAACTGAAGACAATCCGTACATCTCGCGTTTTCCGTCCAGTAATATGTTCAAAAAAACAGTATTATGAAGATAATTGTGATAAGTCTCTAAAAGAAAGTATTTTATAAAATATCGTCAAACATTTTAAAAAATAAATGCAGGTCTTTATTATATAAACACGACAATACAGTAAAATTAAATCAGGTTTATATTTTAAGTAATTATCTTTTTCTTCCATTGTTAAACTGTGCATTTCATTTTCTTTTGTAAATAAGTTGTCATTCATTGCTTTTTTTTTCACTTACTATGTAAAAACTTAAAAAACCAAAAAAAGATTTCACTCATTTAGTGATGTCCATGGTAAATGTCAAAATCAAAGGCTCCTCCGTCCATTATTATATATAGGTGTTCATTGTGAATTAAGAGTGATATTTATTTTTGATGTATAATGGAAAGTCGGAAGTGATTAAATTTCCCCCTTTTTTAGAAGCAAACTGCTTTAAAATCATAATTTGCTTCGAAATAAAATTATATTTTGACAATGTAAAATTTCAGTTTCATTCATTATTTTCAATCAATACACTCATGTTCTTAAATATCAGACCACCTTGAAGGATTGAGCTACGACTTTGCATTTTTCAACTTATGCAAATCAAACATTGCCGCAGAAGTCATTAGCATTTCAGTATCATTGATCCGGTTCTAGGCCACATCACTAATTTTGTACCATCCATTATTCCGTGAAAAGCACTAATTTATGGGACGGGCAATGCTTGGTGAAGAAGGATGCCTCGTTGTCCAGTAAGACAGCCTTACATTGCCATACAGATCTGAGGTCGTTTCAATGTTTCTTTCTGGGGCATTGCCCATCGTGCCCGTCGTGCTTGGACTAGACTTGCCAACTCTCAGACTGGCAATTCCGGGAGACGTATTCCAGTCGCGCTTATTCCGTTCGTGCTTGTTCCAGTCTGGCAAAGAAAATTAGATGTTGTCAGGTTACAGACATCAGTTTATGCAAATTTTCAGATAGTAAGATGCCTGAATAAATATCGGCTTACAAATGTTCAATGTTCCGTCATTCCGAAATAGCGTTTGTAGCGAGCGCTGCTCTTTTTATACAGTCTGAAAAGCCGCCGATTTACATGGAATCGAAAGGTATCTTTCGATGTGCGACTTAATTGTGCGATTTTTTTGATTTTATATTTTCATTTCTCGGAAAATTAATACCACATCTATTCGAAATGTTTATATATTGGACCACCATCTTTCCCCATCGTTCAGGCAGCATTTGTATTCCGCAGCAGAAGGACAATTCATTCTTCAACTCGATGATCCAATTTCGCGCATCTTCATTTTGATGACTGGTACCGGCCGGATGATTCTACATCGACCGGAACAAGCGGTAGTCGGAGAGTATGCCGCGTTCTAAGGACATCCTCCACCATGGCCACTTGGTGATGACTGTACACATTTTATAGATTGTGTGTGTAACGGTCCGCCGTGACTGTCTGCCTTTGATGGAAGAAGCTCGAAGCTCATAGTACATCACTCCTCTACTGATCCCTCCAGATGCACAGCAGACCCTTCTTCTATGAATGTCGAATTTGGGCTGCAAAGAGGGTTCGGCGGGATTGACCCAGCAGTTTTTACATTTCAGATTATTGTACCACATCCATTTTTCGTTGCCGGTTATGATCTTATAGTGCCTGGCTATCAGTCGAAGACCACTTGTCCTACTGCTGCGTCCGATAGTTTTCCGTCACCTCGTTAGAACCCATTTACCTTCTTTCTGGATTTTACCAAGTGCGTGCAACCGCTGTCCGATGACTTGGCAAGTTATTTTGAAGCTCTCTGCAAGGTCCTTTTGAATATGTCTTCGGAGAGGGCCGCTTTAACATTTGAAGCAGTTTAAAAACTTCTTTGTCTGGCCCGGGCGCTCCACACAGATCAAGTTGAAATTGTCCAACGTTTATTTTTCTTTCAGTTGCAGCAGCCTCCGTGAAAGTACGGATTTTGCAGTGTCGAATGTGCAACTTGTCGATCTTAATTTCTGAACAACGTAACTTATGAAGTAAAGAAAAAGTTTTGAAATTATGCACGAATAAAGATCATGTGATCGTCTTCCTCCTGTGTAAAATGGTTCAAGTCTAACAGATGATTTACGAATTATGACTTCTCAAAGATAACCGACAGAATTAAGTTGCATACTTATTATGTACACTCTGTGACCAATTTACATGTGTTCCTATGGGGTTTCGAAGTTTGGCCAGTAGCAAAGCCGCATATATTCGTCATGCTTCTCAAACTAAAGGGTGGGCCAAAAGTCTGTTACCACCCATACAATTTCAAAACGAGTGGAGATACAATAAATCTGTTGCAGGCAGCATATAGGAAATTAGGTAGGGGCTAAACAATGCTGGTGTCAAATTTGACCTTTGACTTCGAATATTGCACCTTGCAACTTTGCAACCGTTATAGGCAGAAAAAAATTTCCAATTGTACAGTTGTAGAGATCAAAACGCTGATTTTAACAAAATAATAATAAAAAAAAAAAAGATTAAAAATAAGCGTTAGAATAAACCCACTACAACAAAATGAAATTTCAGTGCTCAAGCTACATTTGTCAATAGTCGCGTTCACAACCTCTTAACTTTTCTCGCTTTTCTCACCTTGCTTAAGTCACTTTCAGGAAAGCGAAGTCTCAAAAGTGACTTTTCTGAAAGCGAGTCAGTACCCACTTTCCCTTCTGCTTTTCTTACTTTTCTGGCTTTACAGCTAACATCCGGTTTAGTGGTAGCCATATTGAATCGCCGCTTCGCTCGTTTCGATGATTGCCCACCGATAAAACTTGTTAAGTAACGTATTTAACGTTGTAAATTTTTTTGGTTATAAATTAAGGAATAATAAAACCATGGAGAACAATAAAAAACATTTTTCACAATCAATAAGTCATTTACTATTTTTCAAACAATTTCAATATGTTCATCATGCTATTTATGACTGACGATGTAAAGTAACAAAAGCAGCAAAAGTGATCTTTTCACTTCCGGTTTCATTCACAATGAAAAACTATGTTCTTTGCTTTTCAAAAGCAAAGACAAAGTCAGTTTCCCGTAAGTGAAAGGTATTGAATACGACTAATGAATGAAGTGCTTAATGTGGTGTCTTGCAGCTATGCATAATTGTGCACGGTATTTCACAGAACCCATCACATTTAACATCATTATGGGTGTTATGTGTTATGTCTGTACAACGCTTCTGAATCGTTGTTTCAAATCATTTACTGATGCTGGTACAGTGGCATACACCTTGAGCATAGAAATTTCATCTTGTTGTAGTGGGTTTATTTTTACGCTTATTTTTAATCTTTTTTTTTTTTTTTTTTTTTTTTTTTGTTTATTAAAATCAGCGTTTTGAGCTCTACAACTATACATTAGGAAGTTTTTCTCTACCTGTAACGGTTGCAAGGTGCAAAATTCGAGGTTAAAGGTCAAATTTGACACCATTATTATTTAGCCCCTACCTAATTTTTTATATGTTGCCTGCAAAAAATTTGTTGTATCTCCACTCGTTTTAAAAATGTATGGTTGGTAACAGACTTTTGGCCCACCCTGTATATGGTACACTATGAGCGTTTTGACATGGAGCATTATCCGTCTCCAACAGGGGTAATCTATCAGCATAATAGATGGACTTAGTCTGCAGGTTAGTCTTGTCTGGCATGGTTTCACGTGAATCAAAGAGCACAAAAAATTCCACGAAAGCATGCTCCAAATATTAAAAACTGTCTCCATTAGCTTGGAGTATTGTAATACTTTTCCTCCATATCCGCATCTTGCATTCTGCACAGCGTAGTTGAAAATGTTATTGGTCGGACCTTATTGCCTTTTTCTACTTATTTACTGTCGAATTGATGAGCTCCTATGCGAATTGGAGACGTTTTTGCTTGTTGGCTGCAGTAACAAATCCTGCTTCCTCCCACGATATGGTGAAATGCGCGGCGAAGTATACGTTGAGAAGCCGTCGGAATTAGACTTTGATTAAGACAAGTTATAATTTGACCTGTTGTTGTCGTTCTGTTAGAATGAAGTTCGGCGATTATCGGCTCGAGCATCCAGTAGCCATGGACGACCACATATCTTTCGTTGAGACCCGTTTTGATGGAGTGGTCCACAAAACTACTCTCAAATACCATAATCGCAGCAGAGAAGAATGGAAGAAAATCTTACCAAAACCTTCTGGAAAATTTTCCTCAGAGTAGAGGCCCTGCAAAAAGAAACGGATGGTTCAATACCGTATTAATTTTCGTGAAAATATGATTGCAGTGCAAAAGTGCATGTGTCCAAAAAATTACATAGTGTCAGAGGTTCTTTCACCAATACGACGTGAGATAGTGTTGCGTGCAACTCGCGGTACTTTTCGATTCATCTTTGCAATTAAAATGCCTGCTTTTTAATTCAGGGTGTCTCAAAAAATGTACTAACACTTTGTCTTTTCAGGTGTAACTAATGTAATGAATTGTAAGAGAGAAAGTTTGTAAGAGCGATGTAAAAGCTCACCTCGATGCAGCTTATCGAAACACATGGAATGGACGAAGGGGTAGCATTGAATACCCTGCGCGTTCCCCAGACCTCACGCCAATGGACTTCTTTTTATGGGGATACCTCAAGGACAGAGTTTATCGCACAAAACCAAGATCAATTGATGCATTGAAATTAGAAATTGAAAGACAATGTCGCGATATTCCAAATGAACTGTTTCTAGATAGGTAAAGTATGAACACTCCGCCATTGCTGTGCAAAATTCCTTCATAGAAACATCTACAGGGATGCAAGTAATATTTATAATGACTTTATTATATTAGTATTAATTATAATTTTTCCGGTTCTTGCAATGCTGTTGCATTATAACCCGCGATTTGACCTTTTTGGCATTCCTGTAGATGGAATTTTGCACAGAAATGGCGGGAGTGTCCATACTTTATCTATCTATAACTTTAGTACGAGCGTTAAATTACATTAGTAGCCAAATTCATGCGAGAGGGGGGATGAAATAGCTTCTTCCATAAATACAGCAGTCCAATTGTTGACTACAACAACAGAAATTGCGCGTTATTTGACATATTAATATTATTTTATTAAATAAAACAAAATAGCCAGAAACTGTGGACACCAATATACAATATCAGAATAAAAGGAAAACACAAACCCACAAAAAAATTTTTAATGACTCAGATGTACATTTCGGAATTCATAATTCCTTCATCAGTGAGTAAGAAAGGAAGGAATTATGAATTTCGAAATGTACATCTGAGTCATTAAAATTTTTTTTATGGATTTGTGTTTTCCTTTTATTCCGATATTGTTTATTTTATTAACTAATTTCTTTTATAGAAGCAAAATGAAAGATAGACCCGGAAATCTGCTGCATACTTGAAGTGGGAAGGTCCGAAAGTGAGCAAAACCATCAATGAAGAAAAGACCATGGCAAAACAAATGGCTAAACCAGCATGAGGGTACCTGATTAATAATTCTTTCACAGTCCGATCATGGAATGATAAGTTTATTTGAAGTATTTTATAATATTTCGATCATGGTTTCATTTTCAATTTCGTTTCGTACGTATTTTCGATTTATGGTGAAAGTGATTCCTGAGCCTTTTTCGCGGAAACTTTGAGGAATGGTTTTGAATTAATTATTCCTCGGGCCCAAAATCGTTAAAAACAAAGAAGCCACACAGCTAACAACATGACGGCTCACTCCTGCCCAGAACTGCCATGGCTTCAATTGGCTTCATTTTGGTGGCTTCAGTTGGCTTCATTTTGTTAACAATTGGAACAAACAGCCCGAGCAATGCCCGACGGGCATATCAGACGAAGAATGTTTCATTTTATTCAATTTTTTCAGAATTATCAAGGTCGCAGCTTTCTTCTCTCACGGTCAGTTATACGTTGCTTGCTACCGCGTGTCCAGCTGTCGAAATCTACATGTTTTTGCGCCACAGGGGGAAGACATACAACATTGTTTGTTGAAATCTTCGAGCATGAAAATCTATTTTCATGCTCGAAGGTTGAAATGGACTCGAATGCACAATTACTTGACAATCCATGCCCAGCTTGCTGTGTAGCTGATTCATTATTATTATATTTTTTTTTTCATTATGTACTTTTGTACATATAATTTAATTTTCTTTTGTTCCCAGTTCATTGTTAAATCATTTTTGGTTTAAAATGATTATGAAAAATGTGGAGACGGCTTTCTAGACTGTTTCTCATTTTCTTGCATTTCCTTCATACTTTGTTAATCATAGTTCAATTTTTAACATAACAAACAATCGTTAAAAAATTACTGAACGCATCTTTTCCATCCGGGCGAAGCCGGGTAATATTATTATAAAATTATAAAGATCACAACTGATTTTGTGAGAGGTCAATCTTTGCAATAAAAACTGATACTGTCAATATGAACAATCACATTCAGGACATGATTCCAGGCTCTGTGACTGGATACAAACAACTTTATTGAAACAGTTTCATGTTGAAGAGGGATGTTCATGGGGCTGTAAATATTTCCTTAACTCTCTTAATCAAGCTATTAAACATCTAGACAGAAATAATTCATTACTCATAGCCTTTCTTTGATATGCTAAAAAGTTCAGGATCCAATGTCGAATTTTCCTGGCCAAAGCCCAATAGTACATGAAATTCCAGTACGAGCATTCTAAAGAATTCTTTCGTTTTTCTTTCATTTTGTAAGGAATTTTCATGTGTTCATACGTATATTCAAATTCCGATATTGCAAAATTTCATCAAACAAACAGCCCGAGCATCGCCGGACATATCAGCTAGTCCGATCATTATTTTAATCCCAACGGATGATTACATCTTAATAGATCAAAAACCAATCTATTTCTTGTTAAATGATTTTTGAATGAGAAATGTTTTAAGAAAATCCAAAAGAATGGAATAAATTGACATCCATGCATCAAAATTTTTTCAATCAAAAATTCTAAGAGGCAGTGACGATAAAATTAAAAAGAATGGAAAGTATAAGATCAAATTTATTTCCACATAAAATTGACTGTTATTCGTTTCACCTGTCGAGCTTTACCGATCGCATCTGGGAACGATGCTTCCTGGAAAAATCATGAAAAGATTTTTGTGTTTGGGCGTGATCGTTATTCGAGCTGCTTAAAGTCGTTCCATGATTTGTTGGCGAGTTTATACTGGGAGGCGTTTTAAGTGTAAATTTCTTCTCATTTTTCGGAAGTCGCTAAGAATCCGCCCCCCCCCCCCTCCTTTTTGGAGACACGAAACAAATTATGGCGGACAAAATATCGAATTCAATTTTAAGGAGACAAAATACAAAACTTAATCTTACGTCTAATAATAAGGCTTTATGATCATTTGTATGATCGTCAAATTAATGTGGCACCATTTCGCATTTATCTTTGATTACATCTTTATTAAATGAGTAAATTTGAAAGGAAAGTCATAGAAGTCTGTGGGTCTTCTCAGCCATGTTAACCTAAAGCTCGTTGGAAAAAATTGCCATTTTAACAATTTACAAAATAATATTTTTACCGGTATATATATGGTGTTCGAACAGTTACTGTTCAGTGGAAATAGTGGAGCGAAACTTGAAGTTATACTTACGGGTCATTCACAAAATATGTTCGCTTAACGGGTGGAAGGGGGGGGGGGTTCGAAACTGTGACAAAAGTGAACGGTCAAATAGGCGGGAGGGAGGGGGTTTATCTCTGTATGAACGTTCGCCTATACACTGAGTGGCCAGTTTATTATGAACGGTTCACCTGATCACACTATTGTCGCTAGAAGACGAGATTGATATAAAAAAGGAAAGCTTAGTGCTTAAGGGATTAGTAGAATTGATTGGTTTGTGAAGTTATGGTTAAACAATGCGATTTGACAGTAGTAGCTCGGAGCCATGAGCGAATATCACCGAAACCGCCACATTTAGTGAAATGTTCAAGAATAACTGTTGATAAAGTGTTTAAAAACTGCACTCGACCAAAAACTGGATCTGCAACTTGTGGTGGACTAATGAATGCTCGGGCGGGACGGAGACTGTCCAGAATTCTGAAGGACCTTTGGTGTCTGTAGATAATAAAAGAAAACGTCACCATTTCGCACATGAACTCAAGGATTTTAGAGTCGAATTGGAAACAAATTACGAGGAAGAATTGGAAAGTAACGGGAATTTGCGTTTTACAAATTAAGTTTATATCTTCAGAGCAAACCAATGGTATTTTGGAAAATTTATTTATTGCTTCGTTTTTCAACATAATCGCCGCATTTGTTTATGCAGCGGTCCCAAAGTGCAACCAATTTCTGTATACCAATTTCAAGAAATTCGTACTGCTTATTGCGAAGCCACCTTCGAAGAGTCGTTTTCATTTCATGGTTAACCTGACCTCTAAGGAACTTCTTTAGTAGACCGAACAGATGTTAAGTCACTTGGTGCTAGTTTCGGACTGTTACAGGATTTCCCATGACCAGCGTGAATACAAAACAGAAAGTATGGCGTGAAAACAAACATTCAAGGCCGCGAAACTGACTAATAAAATACAACTGTTTTAGATAGGCATGAAGTTGTCTTGTAATGGCGGTTATCCTGTGTGATTTTCTTCCGAAGACAATCGAACCAGAAGCGCACGGTGCGACGTGAAACGACTGTCCGAAGGTGGCTTCATAATCAGACTAACGAATTTTTTGACACCAGGTACACATTGGGGCCCTGCATAAACTATTGCGGCGATTATGTTGAAACATGAGCCAGTAAATAAAGTTTCCAATTTAGTTTGCTCTGAATGTTTGAAATTAATTTATGAAACGCAAATACCAGCTATTATCCGGTTCTCCCTGTATGAATCAGGTTTTCAGGTACACCATGCAGATAGTGAGTGAAAATTTGGCAGAAACAGCACCTAAGCATGCACTCCAAATACATTAATACAACCCTTCAAGATGATGAAGGCAACGTTATGGGGCATGCTTTTCTGGCATGCTTTGGACCTTTTAATTCGTGCTCCATGTTTGGTGGAGGTTCTTGGTGAACAGTCTCATCTCACTCACGAACTTTTTTTTGCGGAAAAACTGAAAGTAACTTTCGCCAGTAAACGTTACTCTTCTTCCGACCTCAGTCTTGTATTCTCGCATCAATGCAGGCGAGGTTGTTTATGTGCCTCGGTTAGCATCGGCAGAGCTTTCGGGGCCCAATTTATGAATTCATTCGTCACTCGTTAATACGAATAGTTGTATTAATTAGGCAATTCGTAATAACGTTTTAGAATCGTTAGAACACGTCCTAACGGAACTCAACCATCTTCAAACTTAAACTCTTTCCAACGAAAGTTCGAATTAAATTTCCAATTTCAATAATTAGACATTGTTAATTTCAATTTGGACAATCAAATTTTCATTGAACGGAGTATAAAATTTTGAATTCTATTTATCATCACTTCTAAGATTTTGAATTTATTCAGTTTTATCGATGAAGACAAAGAGAATGAGGCTCGGTCTTTGAGAAATTCTTATTCTACTTTATGATGATCTTTAAGAATCCGAATCAGAAATTCGAAAATCCAAAGTTTTTATGAATACACACACCTGCTCATAGATTTAAAGAAGGAACTTTTTAGGTTTGTTGGTGAAAATGTAAGAAAGAAGAGATTAGAATTGCCTGTATTGACCGTACCATTTAAAACTCGGAGTAGATGGCGGCACCTTTTCGATCATAACATCCGCTCCCTACTGTAGCTTCCGATAGCAGCTTAGGATGAATAAAGTTTTGTAAATAAATTGTTTGACATTAATGAGCCATTTTGGAGTTATTAAAATTCTTGAAAAAAAATTATTTTTATTATTCGCTAAGAAATGTTGAAGCGTTTCTCTCATTGAGGATCGAAACTTGCAGAGCGATTTTTTTCATCGATTTCTGAAAAGCGAGCGAGAAATTTTTTTCATCTCGTTCACTTCAAGTGAGATCATGCATAGCGAGAAATTAACATGTCGCTCGTACATATTGGAGCTTGATTTTCTCGCTGAACTTTGTGCATACGTCATTCAGGAGGACGGCTCCACGCATGCGTCGTTCGGAAGGATGGCGCGCAGGAAGACGTCAACTCGCATAAATTACTTGCTCTGCGTGTTTTCTCTCGTGGGAGAGAGGCAAATCTTGTCCCGCGGCGCGAGCAAGTTGGAGAGAAATGAGAGGAGAGAAATTTCTCGCTCGCTCAAAATCTCGCTGAAAAAAATCGCTCTGCATGTTTTGACCCTTAAATAATTTTAATTTGACTCTTGAATAATTTTTGAATGTAAATGGATGGGAGACAACTGAACGTGTGCAAAGCGTGTGCGTTCAGGACTGTCTTGCCTCATTTTCCAAAAAAATTGCTCGAACTCCAATATTATCAGAAGTTGTGTTGCGTTGCTGTAGAGTGCAGTATGCGGAGTTGTACTAAAAATAGGATGTTTCATTTTGACGTGAGAAATGAAAGTTTAATTTAAGACATGTAAATTACCACAGTCAATGCACCCCAACAATATTTTAAAATAAACATAATATTTAGAACAGAAAATAACAATATTTGTAAGTAGAAATATAAAATTATAAATATAGAAATATATAACGTTACATAAAAACCTAATGAAAAACAGTAATACGAAGGCCGGAAACTATTAAAAAACAGTAATCAGGAAACTATTAAAAAACCACACACAAACACCAGTTATTTCTCAAAGAACTCTCCTTGCTTCTCTACACATTTTTTCCAGCGCTCTGGGAGCATCTGGATACCGGTTCTGTAGAAATCTTCAGGCTGATGTCGAAACCACGCCAGGACAGCCTTTTCACTTCCTCATTGGAGCCGAACCTCTGCCCTCCCAAGAACTCTTTCAATGGTCCAAAAAGGTGATAGTCGCAAGGGGAGAGATCCGGGCTGTATGCAGAATATGGTAAGATGTCCCATTTGAGTTCCATCAGTGTGTACACAGTCAGTTTGGCTGTGTGTGGTCTGGCATTTTCTTGCAGAAAACAAACACCACCGGTAAGGGGTCCTGGTCGCTTTTTCCTTAGTGCCGGCTTCAGGGACGTCCTCAAAATGTCACAGTAGTAGGGTGCATTTATAGTTCGACGTTCTTCTAGAAAATCGACATGAATGCTACCCTTAATGTCCCAGAATACGGTCGCCATCTTGAATTTATTGGGTCGTGGTGAGTCTGTGTGTCTCCACTCCATGCTCGCACGCTTGCTTTCAGGAGTATGGTGATGAATCCATATCTCGTCGGTGGTCACAACACGCCTTAGGAAATTGTCACCTTCCCTTTCATATCGCTGCAGCAGCATGGAGCAGATTTCCACCCGGGTGGTTTTGTGATCCTCAGAGAGTTGCTTAGGGGCCCATCTGGCACAGATCTTGTTGAATTTCAACTTATCGTGGATGATGGTCTCCACACTGCCAACTTATCGTGTGCTGATGTTCAGTATTGAAGCCAATTCTCGGACGTGAATCAGCCTGTTGTACCTTATCAGCTCATTTGTTCGTGCGATGATCCATCATTGACAGCAGTTGCTGGCCTTGCCTTATGAGGTTCATTGCCGGTGGATTCTCACCTTCCTTCAAACTTTTGGCATCAAGCAAAGACGGATGATCGAGACAAACATGACTCGGTGAACTGTCTTTGAAGTCTCTGATGAATTTCAGATGCTTTCACACCTTCGTTGTGGAGAAACTTGATTATTCGTTGTTCCACTTTGGTCGACACATCGCTGTTCGCCCTTTTGTTTAAACCAGCAATCGGTTGTCATGGCTACCGGATGAGTGGTGCTGTATTTGCATGATAGGCGGTAGTTGCCATCCCAACAATGAAAGTTTAGTTTTTTACAGCAATGAAATTTATCTAATACAGGGTGTTTCTAAATTATCTCCCGTGTTATACATGTGTATTACTCAAAAACTATTACAGATTTTAACGTGATTTTTTTTTATTCACAAAGAAAAACTCAAAAAGTTTCTTAGCCTCGCCTGAATTGATAATAAAACACACGATTGGCGCGTGGTACCATTGTTGGCGCGTTGTTCCATTTTCCGAGAGACGCAGTAAACAATGGCGAGTGTTCAAGAAAAAGCTCAATGCGTGTTCTGGCTTGCGGAATTTAAGTCAATGACTACAGCTCAGAGAATGTTCAAAATAAAGTTTAAAAAGGATCCTCCAAATCATAAGTCAATTGAGCAAGGATCCTACAAAGACGTGAGCAAGAACTCAGTGGAAGAATACCTCTCAAATTGATTCAATCATGCCCAACCAGATGGAACTCAACATACCTGATGCTTAAGAGGCATTCATGTTTCGAAAATTCTGATGGACACAGATGGCATCTTCATACCCTCTAAATTTGACAAAGACTTACTTGAAGAATGTGTGGAATTACTAGCACCTGTCTATGAAGCCACCTTGGAAGTTTATTCAGAAAAACTCGTGACAGCCAGCAAAGTGCTTCCGATAGCAAAAGTTTTGAAGTTAGCAGTGGCGAGTAAGGTTTTGACATCCATGGCTGCCATGGATCTGCAATCACTCCTTCTCGCAAATATTAAGAAATATTTGAAAACATTAGAAGCCGTAAAGCTTTTAAATATCTGCACTATTCTGGACCCTCGTTTCAAAACTCGACCAATTACCAATGGTGTTGCAAAGTGGAAGCGTTAAATGTGATGAACTTGCAAGTCAAGAAGGATGAAGAAAGAGACCCATCTCCATCACCCCCCATTCCATCAACATCAAGAGAACTCTGGGATTTGTACGAAAATTTGCCCCAACAAACACATACAGAAGGTTAAACCTGATGTTTCTCCCTGATGCTCAGGGATATGATGTTTCTCTGAAGCAGTATTTGGATCTGCCGCCAATTCCAAGAAATAACGATCCATTAGAATTTTGGAGGAATCATTCACCCTGTGATGCAAAATCTCTCAAAATAGCAATGAAGTACCTGATAGTTCCTGGTTCATTAGTTCCTAGTGAACGTCTTTTCAGCAAAGCTAGTTCTGTACTTACAAAAACGAAACGGATTGTGCCCAAAGCGTGCGGATAAAATTATTTTCTTGTCAAGTTTGACAAATATAGAGTTGTAATTTTATTTACAGTTAAATAGATAAAACAGAAAGCCAGAAACTGTGGATGTATTAACACTAAACACATAAAAATGAATACACTTTTCCACAAATAGTTTAATACAGATATACGACGTATGTACATTTCGTTGGCCAAGCCAACTTCTTCAGCGTCTGAAGACAGACTATACAGATTACAGATGTATAGAATCAAAGACAGACGTCGTATGTCTGTATTAAATTATTTGTGGAAAAGTATATTCATTTTTATGTGTTTAGTGTTGCTTACAGTGTTTTATGAAAACAAGATATTTTTTATTGTAATGATAATGCAGCTTTTATTTAATACTGTTTGAAGTTGTTAGTAACGTAATCGAGTAATCATTTTGTCTATTTGCAAGTATCGATACAATACCGTGAGAGTAAACGGTATCGTAACAACACAAGCAGGAACAACAATTGTTATCCTATCCGCGAGTTGGTTTCGCTCTGTGTATCTGTCTGTCTGTCCGACGATTACTCGAGAATGCTTTATCTTTTTCAAATTCTGTTTTCGCTATTCGATAGAGACCCTTCCTGAGCTCACCTGATTAGTTTGGCGGTCTGAAAGTCACGTGACTATTGAGACCCCCCCCCCATTAAATTTTTATATTGGCAATATAAGGCATGTGAATCGAACTGGAATCACGAGCACAAGACGAATGTGACATGATTTTCGAAATGCTACGTCCGAGAAAATGACCCCTAAAGGGTGCTTCAATGACCCCCTATTATGAGCTTTAGTTAAGGCTATATACACTACCCTATCAAAAGTCATGGGACATCATCACTTTAATAGAAACACTCAAAAATATACATATTTTAGTATCTTGTTGGTCCACCTTTTGCTGCTATCACGGCTTCTACTCTCTGGGGCATACTGTCAACAAGTTTTTGATACGTTTCGACAGGTAATTTTCGCCATTCTGCTATAAGTGTCTTGGACAGTTCAGTCACGGATTTCGGGCGTTCCGCACAAGCGCTCAATCGACGTTCCAGCACGTCCCATAGATGTTCAATGCGGTTCAGATCGGGGCTCTGGGCAGGCCAGTCAAGTTCTCGAACCCCCGTTTCATCAAACCATGTGCCTACACCCCTTGCTTTATGGCAAGGTGCGTTATCGTGCTGAAACAGAAAAGGGCCATTACCAAAGTGCTGCCAGAGAAATGGGAGTGCTGCGTTGTCCAAAATGTCTTGGTAAAGCTCTGCGTTTAGATGTCCTCCACAGAAACGATTGCATCCAACCCATGCCATAAAAAGGACCGGTCCAGGACGATTGGTCTAACGCCGATTGGTCTAACGCCGATTGGTCTAAATTCCGATTGGTCCAAATTCCAATTGGTCCATATTCCGATTGGTCTAAATTCCGATTGGTCTAAATCCCGATTGTTCCAACTCCCGATTGGTCCAAATCCCGATCGGTCCAAATTCCGATTGGTCTAAATCTCAATTGGTCCAATTCCCGATTGTTCCAAATTCCCGATTGGTCTAAAAGGAGACTAAAATGACTGAAAAAATTTCCACTGAAGACGAATTAAAAAAAGAGAAAAAAGGATCGCGCCGACGCTCTGACTAATTAAGCCAT
The DNA here is from genome assembly GCA_023313115.1 of Rhysida immarginata. Taxonomy (NCBI): domain Eukaryota; kingdom Metazoa; phylum Arthropoda; class Chilopoda; order Scolopendromorpha; family Scolopendridae; genus Rhysida; species Rhysida immarginata. The sequence continues at coordinate 61,904 of JAHWFO010008089.1, read as the reverse complement.
TGTTGATTGTAGGCTTTGGCCTAATTTTCCATTTATCATTTAAATTTACTGTCATATTAACCCGGATGCGGGACAATTATGGAAAAGTGTAGTAATAATAAATAAATATATAAATAAGCAAATAAATAAATATATAAATAATAGAATTGGTTATTTAATGTGTAGGTTATTTTTAAGTGCATTATAAGTTTAAATTATAGCATCAAAAAATTTTATGGCCAAAGCGATCGCCAGTTAATTAATTCGGTAAATTAATATTAGAAAGGAAATTAAAAACACCCCTACCCCTTTCCAAAAAAGAAAAAAACTTCAATAAATTTAGATTAAAAAAAAAAAACATAAAAAATAGGGGAGGGGGTGCTCAAGAATAATTAAATCAGAAATATTTCATAAAAAATGCATTCAATAAAGTTTCGCTTATTTTCATTTATAGACCTTCTTGAAAAAAATTCCATTTTTTAAAGCGGGATTTAACCCTCGTATTTATCCAAGGATCACATTTACCATGGACATTGTAATTGTGCAAAGAGTGCTCTGAATACTTCTGTAAACTATACACATTCACTATATATTTATTTCCTTAAAGGAAAAAGGTTTTGAGTAATTCAAGTTAATTTTCTCGTTTTCGGTGGAACTTTTTCAGTCATTTAAGTCTCTTTTTAGACCAATCGGAATTTGGACCAATCGGTATTTGGACCAATGGGGATTTGGACCAATGGGGATTTGGACCAATCGGTATTTGGACCAATTGGTAATTGGACCAATCGGGATTTAGACCAATCAGCGTTAGACCAAACGGCGTTAGACCAATCGGCATTAGACCAATCGTCATAGACCCGAAAAGCACCCCCACACCATCACCGACCCTCCACCGAACTTCACCGTGGGCACAACACAGCTTGACAGATAACGTTCGCCGGGCGTTCGCCATACCCAAACCCGTCCATCCGATTGCCAGATGGTAGTGTATATAAGAATACAAGCTTAATCGATACGTTTGTCTCTCCGGCCGGCCGTCGTTTCCCGGATGAGCTTAACTCCGATGTATCAACTTTTGATGCAATTTCGTGGACGCTTTCAAGCACATGCAGTGATGTTAAGAACATGAACATAGGGCATGTAATATATCAAACGATTCGTACTGACGAGTCATAAGTGAATATCGTGTTACTTTTTGTTTATCATTTAAGCACTGTTGACGTGAGCATGGAGCACGTGCCCGTTATGGAGCTTTGTCGAGGCAAGCGCTCATTTCGTTTTTAAATTTCAGTGCTGTTAGGCCTATTGTTAAATGCAGCTAATTAATGTTAGGCCTATTGTTAAATATGGCTAATTAATGTTAGGCCTATTGTTAACTATGGCTGAATAATGTTAGACTTATTGTTAAAAATGGCTAATTAATGCTAGGCCTAATGTTAAATATGGCTAAATAATGTTAGGCCTGTTGCTAAATAAAATGGCTAATTAATGTTAAGCTTATTGTGAAATATGACTAATTAATGTTAGGCTTATTGTTAAATATGGCTAAACAATGTTAGGCCTATTGTTATCAGTAGGTGATTAATATTAGGCCTATTACATATTAGTCAAAGCTAAATACTGTTCAGCCTAATGTTAACAATAGGTAATTGCTGTTAGGCCAATTGTTAAAAATAGCTAATTGATGTTGTTAACAGCTAATTAATGTTAGGCCTATTGTTATCAATAACATAAATGTAAGTCCTGTTGTTATCAACTAATAAATGCTAGGCCTTTTGTTAACACCGGCTAATTGATGTTAGGCCTATTATTATCAACAAAATTACTGTTGTGAATTGTCAGCGACTGTTATAATCTTATGCATGTTGTAATCTTATGCATGTTGGTGAAGCTCTTAATGTAGAGAACGCGAGAAGCTATGTCAAACGTACAATAGCTTTATAATAGATAATTGTTAACATATAAATTATTTTGAGTTTGCAATTTTTTACGTACTGACTTGCCCACTTTATACACCTAGTCTACCTCAAATATTCATGTTAATACTCTGGGCGAGGTCAAAAATGCAAACACCGAATTGGGTTGGTGAAGCAATGATTATTGCTCGCATGTTAACATATTGTTGGCTATCGTTACAACAATGATTTTCTTCACTAACTCATCTTGGTGTTAACATTTTTGACCTCGCCCTCTGTTGGGCATCAGTTTTGCATCTGCATCGTTGTACGAGACAAGGAATTTGTATTGTTTTGTGTATTAACGTGAACGTGAAGCAATAAAACATGAGAAATTACCATTGTTTATTTAAACCAACTGCAAGTAAAAGTGAAATATTCAAATTTAAAATTACATTTGCGCCACAGCTAAAGCTCCTTGGAATGCTTACAAGATTTTTTCCGACAGTGCTTTGCAATAATGATTTTTGTCTCCTAACTTTGGATTAAGAAGGGTTGAATGGCTCTAGCAGTGGAAAGAACATAGGCACAGTAGTTTAAAACATTTGGATGTGCGAGCATTTCATTGCTCATTTCGCGCGCGTTTGAACGCTGCAATCGAATACGTAAATTTACTTGCAGTTTTCGCCACTGCTGTATTTAAAATATAGGGTGTTTCTAAAGTCGCGCACTCGGTTGATATTTCGGTTGATATCGCTCATAAATATAGAGATTTGAATTTCGCGCTACTGATACATTCTACGATGCACTAATAGGAGGCGTTGCTAGTAAAGAGTCAGTAGAGATCCTGTATGTATTATACATACAGGATCTCTAAGAGTCAGGTCACAGTTTTAAAATGGTGCTCAGTTTAACGAAGCGTGTGTTTATAGTGGAGTGTTACTCAAAGAATAATTCTTACAAAAGTGTTCGTTCAGAATTTAGAGGAATGTTTGAGGAATTTTTTTGTCTTTGTAAATTATTTTTTATGTCTTTACATGCTACAGAATATAAATTTAAGATATGAAGTCTCAATTTCCATTTTTACTAATTTCGGCGTAAATTGGTTAACAAAATAAAATTTCCCAATTATCATTTCCCGGCAGTACTGTTCTGTATATTTCTGCAACACCCTGTACAAGGTGAGAACGACTTCATCGCTGGTTCAGTGGAGGACGCCTACTGCTGTGATCATTCCCCTACTAGTGACGTGCTAGACATCTCACTAATAAAGGGTTTCTTCAAGCCGTACAACATCTTCACGATTGATGACCTTTCTTCTGATAACAAGGAAGAAGTCAAGCATCAGCAAGACTGCAAGCTCTTCAAAGAAATCCTCAAGAACCATGACCGCTATCTCGACGGAGCAAACTGTACGGATGACATCGATCAACGTGTTGAAGACATCACCAGGCGGATACATAGTGCCACTGAAGCTAGTGCCTATCCATTGGAAAATAAACCTCCTCATCGAATTGTGCTCACTCCAGGAATCCAAGGCATGATTGCAGAAAGAAACAAGACCGATAGGCTTTTGGCAGCGCTATCGTGTACCTTGGCTAAAAACCAAATAGAACAGGTTAGTGCGAAGAGTCCAAGAAGAAGTAAAAAATAACGAGAAAAGATCCGATAATAGCAATAGTTAGCGTCTTTATTGTGCGTTCGACGACGTTTCGACTATCACCTCATCCTCAGGAACTTAGAACGCGAGGATGAGGTTCCTGAGGATGAGGTGATACTAGAAACGTCGTCGAACGCATAATAAAGACGCCACCTATTGCTATTATCAAATCTTTTCTCGTTGTTCATCACACAGCAATATAGACCCTAAAATGCAGATTTTAAAAGTAAAAAAACTTTGCGACGCTAGATAGAATGACAAGCTCAAAGGCTTATCAGCTCGCGACAATTACATTTGGAGCATGGTTAGAGTTCTATAGAAGAATACGCTTCCTCCGCTTCGCACCCCTCAAGATAATTACGTGCAAACTGATCAAGATAAAGCTCAAATAATTGCAGATTACTTAGAAATGCAGTTTGTGCCCCCTGATAACAATAATACTGAGAATCAACTCATGTCCCAGAGTGTGGAAGATGGTCTTGCCAACTTTTATGAAGTCCCGCAGCCTATAACTAAGATCAACATCGAGGCCGGAGAGATAGCTACCATCATAAGAAATCTGAAAAAGAGAAAGGCTTCAGGTAGAGACAAGGTAAATAATAACACCCTAAAGAAACTCCCGAAGAACATTATTAACGATATCTCGAATATCATAAGCGACTGTTGGAAGTTTTCCTACTTCCCGACTCCTTGGAAGCAATCTATCGTGTTAAGTATCCCCAAGCAGGGGAAAAATCTGCAATTCCCGCGAGCTACCGACCTATCAGCCTACTCCAATGTCTAAAGTTTCGGAGAAAATGATCCTCACCAGATTCAACGACTCACTAATGATCCAGTTCGGCTTTCGTGCCGCCCACTCGTTTCAAATGCAGATCGTTGAAGATCTTAGTACCCCCCTGAACCTTTCCAAATCCTGTGGCATGGTTTTTCTCGATTCAGTAAACCTTTCGATTAAGTGTGGCACGAGGGGCTAATCTACAAGATGATTAGAGATGGGTTTCCCCTGATTTGGAGTGGGCGTGTCCAGTTTAAACTTCCTATTTCAACTTCCTAATTGATTCTACTTTGGCAACAATGTCTAACAATTGAAATAGGAAGTTTAACTGGACACGCCCACTCCAACTTTCGTTGGATAGAGTATAAATGTGGCGAAAACTAATTAATATCATTTATCTGATATTTAGAGTTAACTCCAGTTTAATTTCTTTATTTCTTAAGATCTCCTGATGATTATGGTGCAAGACAATGAAGACCATGACAACGATTTGGTAGCTGGAATACTGGAAAACTCGATGGAAATGAAGTGGCATACAGAAGATGGGATACCCCTCCCCCGACCTCCTTCTGACAATCGTCAGTCTTATTATTTTTTCATAATGTGGAAGACCTTTTGGCTTACTTAAGCTTCTTGCCTACTTCAGTGTTTCATTTGGAATTTATTCTGAAAGGTGAGCCTCATGAAAGAAAAACTGTACACTGTTCGATTGTTGATTGTCGAGCCTGGGGGTCTAGGCTGAACTCATCGACAAACTGTCGATCTCGACAAAATCTAACCGCCGATAAGTGGCATAGCATTTACTAGTTGATATCCCCGGCGTTGCTCGGGCTCTTTTTTGATGAAATTTTGCAACATCTGAAAGTGAATATTTGCTTGTTCACGGAATGAAAGTGGGTGATTTGGTAGTATTTTTCTGCTGAATACGAATATAAATTTGAAATTTCTTTAGCAAGCACAGTTTTTAAGATAAAGCGAATTTAAATTCGGTATTGTCCAGTACAAATTATATACATACAAGCTGATATGCCCGGCGATGCTCGGGCTGTTTGTTTGATGAAATTTTGCAATATCGGAATTTGAATATACGTATGAACACATAAAAATTCCTTACAATTAATACAGTAAATATTCACTTTAGAAAAACGAAAGAATTCTTTAAAATGCTCGTACTGGAATTTCATGTACTATTGGGCTTGGCCAGCAAAATTCGACATTGGATCCTGTTTCAATAAAGTTGTTTGTATCCAGTCACAGAGCTTGGAATCATGTCCTGAATGTGCTTGTTCATATTGACAGTATCAGTTTTTATTGCAAAGATTGACCTCTCACAAAATCAGTTGTGATCTTTATAATTTTACTAGCAAAGGTACCCGGCGTTGCCCGGGATAATTACACTTGGATGTAAACAGAACAATCTCAAAAAATTAAATTAAATTTTGCAATGTCTTAAAAATAAACACATGAAAATGCTTAGAATTAATACAGTAAAAATTCTTAATGAAAATTCGAAAAAAATATTTTTAAAGGCTCACAATGGATGGACCGCTCCAATAATTTCTTACTCAGGTAATCTTACTTCAGATGTACACTTGATGTTGTTGCAATTTCCACTCTTCTCTCGTTGTGTTGAAGCAAAATTTGGCCTTTCATCACTTTGGGTAGTCTAGCGGTCGCCAATTCTTCTATTTACTTGCTTCCCACTTGCTGAATACAGCACGGAGCTAAAGGTTTGTTTCTCTGTCGTCTTTCCACTCTTTCTCAATAGTCTGCTAACTCTTCATTATCTCCAGCTACTGATCATTTTTAAAGATTTTCAAGAAATTGTTAAGTACTAAGAACTCTCTTTTCTAAGAAAAACCTGAATAACAGGAATTCTATTGTAACATTGTTACAAATTGAAACTTATCCATATTGCATCATAATTTTATGTTCATTGTTATAATTCTTGGAAAGGATTGCTTTATCATTGCATCATCATTTTGAGCTCATTGTTATTGGTGAATTGCGTGTTGAAACCATTGTTGATACCCATTGTTGAACAAACTTTTATTTGCATTGTTGGTCATGAGATATTTCTCATTAATAAGCCTTGCCATAACCGGGATAATTACACTTGCACAAACTTTTCCTTTCATTGCTAGTCATGAGATATTGATTGTTGGTCCATGCAGAGCGTTTGTGAATTGCGTGTTGATACCTATTGTTGTACAAACTTTGCCTTGCATTGTTGGTCATGAGATATTTCTCATTAATAAGCCTTGCCATAACCATGAATATCGATTTTTTATCGATATTTATTATTTTTCCGAAATCTGAGGTAGACAGTGACCTTCCTCATGCTTTGAAGGTCATGTATGCGAAATTTTATCAAGATCGGAATAAAACTGTAGATTTGTATAAAAAACGTACACACAGGCCCACAGACGCACAGACCCACAAACAACCTTCTTTATATATATAGATCTATCTATATATATAAAGAAGGATGTTTGTGGGTCTGTGCGTCTGTGGGTCTGTGTGTGGGTCTGTGGATCTGTGTGTACGTTTTTTATACAAATCTACAGTTTTATTCCGATCTTGATAAAATTTCGCATACATGACCTTTAAAGCATGAGGAAGGTCACTGTCTACCTCAGATTTCGGAAAAATAATAAATATCGATACAAAATCGATATTCATGGTTATGGCAAGGCATATTAATGAGAAATATCTCATGACCAACAATGCAAGGCAAAGTTGGTACAACAATAGGTATCAACAATGGTATCAGCACGCAATTCACAAACACACTGCATGAACCAACAATATATATCTCATGACTAACAATGAAAGGAAAAGTTTGTGCAAATGTAATTATCCCGGGCAACGCCGGGTACCTCTTCTAGTAGATAATAATATTACCCGGCTTCGCCCGGGTGGAAAAGATGCGTTGAGTAATTTTTTAACGATTGTTTGTTATGTTAAAAATTGAACTATGATTAACAAAGTATGAACGAAATGCAAGAAAATGAGAAACAGCCTAGAAAGCCGTCTCCAAACTTTTCACAATCATTTTAAACCAAAAATGATTAGACACTTTTTGCAACCTCAAACGATATGCGAAATACGAAAGGCGAAATGCGAAAGGTGACATTTCGTCTTTCTCCATTCGTATTTCGTTTTGAGAGTTTTTGCACCCGCGAAATAAGAAACGCGAAAAGAGAAATGCGAAAAAGAGAAATTCTGTCAACATCAGGTTTTACTTCTACACTGCTCAGCTCACTCTGATATATGATTCTCAGCATCATGGCAGCAAGGAGAAGTAAGTACTATTAAAGTTTAAAGCTATAACTCGTGGTGGGATTTAACAATGTGTTAAAAAACTGCAAAGCAGTTTCCTTGTCGGACGCCATATTGGTTAACGCGAAGAGCTTGCTGTCAGAGCGTGGAGGTTGCGTGCAGCACGCATGCGCGACGACAAATTTGGTTACCAAAGGTGGCAACGAAATTTTTTAGAATTTTCGTATTTCGTTCGACAAAACCTGGCAGGACCAAACGGTACATGGCAGTTACATGACCAAATCGCCACCTATCGCATTTCGCCTTTCGTATTTCGCATATCGTTTGAGGTTGCAAAAAGTCTCTATTAACAATGAACTGGGAACAAAAGAAAATTAAATTATATGTACAAAAGTAAATAATGAAAAAAAAATGATAAGATAAATGAATCGGCTACACAGGCAAGCTGGTCAAGTAGTTGTGCATTCAAGTCCATTTCAGCAAAGAACGTTGTGTGTCTTCCCCTGTGGCGCAAAAACATGTAGATTTCGACAGCTGGACACGCGGGAGCAAGCAACGTATAACTGACCGTGAGAGAAGCAAACTGCGACCTTGAAATTCTGGAACAATTGAATAAAATGAAACATTATTCGTCTGATATGCTCATTGCTCGGGCTGTTTGTTCCAATTGTTAATAAAATGAAGCCAAATGAAGCCACCAAAATGAAGCCAATTGAAGCCACCAAAATGAAGCCAATTGAAGCCATGGCAGTTCTGGGCAGGAGTGAGCCGTGATGTTGTTAGCTGTGTGGCTTCTTTGTTTTTAACGATTTTGGGCCCGAGGAATAATTAATTCAAAACCATTCCTCAAAGATTCCGCGAAAAAGGATCGGGGATCACTTTCACCATAAATCGAAAATACGTACGAAACGAAATTGAAAATGAAACCATGATCGAAATATTATAAAATACTTCAAATAAACTTATCATTCCATGATCGGACTGTGAAAGAATTATTAATCAGGTACCCTCATGCTGGTTTAGCCATGTATTTTGCTCACTTTCGGACCTTCCCTCTTCAAGTATGCGGCAGGTTTCCAGGTCTATCTTTCATCTTGCTTCTATAAACGAAATTATTAGTTAATAAAATAATATTAAAATGTCAAATAACGCGCAATTTCTGTTGTTGTAGTCAACAATTGGATTGCTGTATTTATGGAAGAAGCGATTTCATCCCATCTCTCGCATGAATTTGCCTACTTATGTAATTTAACGCTCGTACAACTTAAGTGCGCCTAAAGCTCTAGGAGCTTTAAAGTGCGCCGTCTGGCCTCGCCATCTAGTGACATACTTTAAAAACAAAAAGTCTATTCAACTTTTCGATAATACAGTATCGCCATCTAGTGACATCCTTTGAAAAATAAGAATAACTTCAAAAATTGATATAAACACGATATAAAAACTATCCTACTGAAAGCACAGCAACACGCATTATATACATGGAAAATTTCGTGGAGATTCCTTGAGTATTTTCTGAGTTATGAAAGAAATGAAGTACAGAGAGGGAGTGTGACAGCAGACAGATGGACGGACACTTTAGAGAATTAAGTATAAGGGAAAGATACACAAGTTTACACACGTACGGCTAGATGATATTCACTGATATACACAAGGTTTACACACATTTACACATAATTTTACACATTTATCCATGCATACACATAAACACATAACTGTAGACACACTATATTATTATTTTCACAGTTGAGGTTTCGTAGCACAAGAGAGTACTTCATGTATGTAAATATTTTTAAACAAGTTTTTGTTAATATTTTTAGAAAATGTGTATACTGGAGCTATGTGTATTTAGCCTGCAGGCCGGAAACGAAGGAAAAAAGATTTTAATAAGAAATCTGTTGCTAAATTCTGAAATAACGATCGCCAAGTGCATAGTTGACTGCTCTTGAATTGTAGACAAGAATAAGGCTGTTGTCGATGGTCAAAGTCTACACTAGAAAATCGACGGTGTAGAGTCTGTACACTGTAGACTCTGTAGACAAGTAGACAAGTCTACACTGTAGACTCTGTAGACAAGTCGTGTTTATGCTAGCTCGAATCGACAAATGCGTCATTAACCACGTGGCCATCGACACTTATCGACAGTCGACTGCTTGTCAATGAGCTCAAGCTAGACCCCCTGGAGACAAATTTCTGAGACTCTATTATAATAAGTAGTACAATCAATGCCAATGAAACTGTAAATCCACCCATTTGGGTAACTTTCGGTGAAAATCGTGAACGTTTGCCAAAAGTGTGCACTTGAGTGTATGTTATCCAAAAATCAGGAAGTCGAATTGGGCATTAAAACTCACTATAAGAATTTTTAATAAACGGACACTGAAGCATCATTGCATTTGGTATTATATTAATTGCATCTTTTTCAGCTATGTTAATACTTTTCGCTTTTCAGATTTTGTAATCATATTGTATATCAAAGATTACTATATTAAATTTTGAGAATCATTCGACAATTGTATGTTTATTTTTTAATCAGGAAAAAAATTGTCTGAATTTATAATAACTGGACGGACCTTATATGAAGAAAAAATAAATTTAATGACATTATAAATTTATTCTTTAAAATAAAATTGTTCATAACTTATATCTATTAAAAATGTGTATCTATCAACATAATTTATTAATATTGAAACTATTTAAAATAATTAATATACATTTGCCCAGATCTAAAATTGCTGGAACTTCCATAATTTGAAATTAAAAAGGTTTCATATTTATAAATTATGGGCATTTAATTTTAGCATGCCCTTTCACTAAGTTACCCTCAATCGTTCAATAATTTCATTGCATAAAAACAATTACAACAACCGCATATGAAAATAATACATACAACTGTTAATTAAATAAAATTATAACTTTTTAAGTTTGCCTGATTTGTTTTATGTGTATTCTTTGATTGCACAATGTTGAAATAAACTTATAGTTTTTAAATCTCAACAATAACTGATCAATTAAAAAAATTTAATAACTTAAATAATAAAATTAAAATTTTAAAAGCAAGCAAAGCAGACGGAAACAAACTGCGATTTGGGAACTGTTCAGCGGAGGTACATTTGCGCGGAGGAACACTTCAGCGGAGGAATAGGCCAGTTCAGCGAAATTCCTTTATTCCCCTTTTCTTTTTATTCTTTCCATTAATTTCAAATAAACATATATATAAATATAGTGTACATGACAATAAAAAACTACACATATAAAAAACAGCATTACTTCAATATTTTAAAAAATACCTATAGGTATAGGTTATAACTATAAAATATACCTATAGGTTATAACTGTAAAATTAGACCAGACTCAAAGTTATTTTGTTATTAAAGAAATTTAAAATTAATCCAACTAAATTTAATGCAATGTACAAAGTAATGTTTTGTATGTTAGTTTTTTTTTAATGTTCTATTTTTAAGCTATAAATGATTCCAACTATAACTTTGTTTCTAATTATCTTGACTCTATTAGTTTGCAAATATTGGATCTCTACATACAAAAATTAGAATAATTTTTTTTATTCTAATTATATTCTAAGTATTCTAAAAAATTAGAATAAATTTGTTTTTTTATTATGCAACGATATGCGGCTGCGGCGGGTAGACAAATGTATTTTTTCAGAAATATGAATTATCTTTTTTTTCATTTTGTCCGAATGAATTTTGTCTGGTTTCATTTTGTCCTACACCCGAGAGGCCACTTGGCTTCCTGTGTTACAACTTCTTCAATTGCCTCAGGATTCCGTCCTGCAGGAATTCTAGAGATAATTCCATTTTATTACGAGAAAGGCCTGTATCTTCGAGCATAAAATTTATTTTTATGCTCGAAGCCTGTATCAGAAGAGGACGGAAATCCAAATTCCGATGACAATATGGAACCGGAAGATGGCATGTAAATTTAGTTTTTTATTCAAATGAAACGTGGTTGATTTTATTTTTATCTAAGTATACAAATTCTGTGGTTTGCACACGTGTTACCATGATTAGGCCTATTTATCTAAAGCGTATTTCACATCTTAATTTATGAAGTAGGCTTAAAAATAATATTAAGTTGTATCATAAAGTCTTTTTAATAATATTCAAGGATTGCTTTTGAGCTGCGACCCTTACGATATATACAGGGTGATTCTGAAAAAGTGTGTATAACTGTAAGCAATGAGAGGGGTGACGAGAATGAACATTTTCTTTTAATACAATGTGGGTCCGAATTTGAACGCTAACTGAGATATGAACAGAAACGAAAATGCCGCCACCAAGATCAACAAGTTATAACTCAGGTTCTGCAATGCCTAGAATAATGAGTTTTGGAGGAATAATAGCATACATAAAACTGTGTATACTGTTAAAATTTGATCGTATTTCAACGAGTAGTTTTCGAGTTACGCATTCAAAATCGTAACAGTGCTCACATGGGAGTACTAACCAGCATGTGTTACGATGTTGAGTGCGTAACTCGGAAACTACTCGTTGGAATTCGTTCAAACTTTAATGGTATGTACGCTATTTCCCTCCAAAATTCATTATTCTAGGCGTTGCAGAACCTGAGTTATTAACTTGTTAATATTGGTGATGGCATGTTTATTTCTGTTCATATCTCAGTTAGCGTTCAAATTCGGACCCACATTGTATTAAAAGAAAATGTTCATTCTCGTCACCTGTGTCATTGCTTACAGGTATACACATTTTTTCAGAAATTTTTTGTAGGTGAGAAATGTTGGATTATGTTTCTTTTGTTTCCCCTTTCCGCGAATCTGTCCTTAATTCCGCTGAAGTGTACCCGTTTTTCCAGTTTCGCGGAACTGTCCTCCGCTCATGTGTCCCACAACGACAGACTGCATCCGAAAATTCAGCAGGGGATATCACTACCGGCATGCAGTGTGTTTTTGAACACAGCCTATGATACGGCCAATAGAAAGCAAAAACCTCTTAATCACAAATTTTTTTTTGTCGTTTTTAATGGTTAGAGGTTTTTTCTTTCTTATACAGATCTCCGAACTTGTCCAAACCCTGATCCATATTTATCGTTTAGCAACAATAATTTTTTAAAATCTTTCATCCGTTCGAGAAAAATTGAGTTACAAAACAAAAACATAAAGAACCTTTTGATACTTAATAATAAAACGTAACATTTTGTCTTCTCTCAATCGGCTGAGTACGAAGAGAAAAAGACATCGAAAGAAAAAGTGAGAAAAAGTCAGAGAAATTCTAAACCGATGAGATAGCAAAACTTGATGGCATATTCATAACCATCGTGAAACTACGTTAGATCCATCAAATTTTGTCGTTGATTATGCTCGCGCGCATTTTCATTTTCTCCTCATTTATAATTTCCTAACCTAACCTAACCAATGGAATTCTGTATAACATAAATATTAATATCATTCCCAAAAAGTTTGATTAAGCCGGACTGTTATTATAATTCTTGCATCACTCACTGTAAATTAAAAAAAAAAAAAAAAAAAAAAGAAAACCTACTGATTCACTTATCAGACGTATCAAATTAAATTGCTCAGTTTTCCTTTCCGATTTCATTTTCAGAGGCTTCATTACTATTGTATGAATACTACGAACACGATATTTCAAACCAAATGAACATATATAAACTGGAAGTGACTCATAAAAATAAGCAGGTATAAAGCAATGTCGTTATCGTGACGGCTTGATTTACTTGTCAAATTTGAGTGCTGAGATCCGTTACATATTAAATTGACCCTTATTAGGGGGGAGTATGCGCACGCGAATATACATAGTTCTCTACTGAAGCTGACTTTCCGAAGGGAAAAACCATCATTATGGTAATAGTTCGAGCAAGTTAACGACGATGAACAAACGAACAGAACTCTGTGGGAAACCTAGGTTTGGCAGGTAAGCCTCTGTCAAGGGCGACGGATGAAATTTACTCGATTTCCAAGAATCAACCTTCGAAAAAATATGTGACAGCGTCTGCCCTGGTGGGATAATCGTTTCTTTTATATTGGAGGAGAATTCTTAAAAATAAGCAAACGTGTGCTAAATAAAGCCCTTACCTTTCTTGTTTATTTTAACAATTTTTTTTAAAAAATGTATTACTCATATCAGAATTATCCTTACATTGTACGTTTAGAGTCTGCAAAATTTCGTTTTATATCGAATGCCATATATAGAAAAAGAAAACGTGGCCGTATTTTCCGTTTAGCAGTAGCAGTAGACAACATATTAGTCCGAGTGCACCTAAAACAGGAGTGTAAAAACTCTAAGGTTTCTAAAAAATAATAATAATAACCAAAAAACTTACGAATTTTCAGGAAAAAACAAACGTAAAGCACACCCAACCACCTCAAAAAAGCTGAAAAAGCTCAATACTTGAATCTTCCAATTTTACCCCAAAATTTCGATCGCACTTTCATTAGGGGCAAACATTTCGGGTGCACCTAAAAGTGGGAGATAATTTATTCAGGCAAAACAACCCCAGTGGAGCTCAACCATCTCAAAATGAAGCATCCCGTGTTAAAATTTTATACATGTATTTTAAAAAACTACCAAAATTTATGGCACACTCTGAAAGCACTTCAAATTGGGATCCATAAAAATCAACAAAAACTCTATAAAACACTCCAAAAAATTCTATTTTCACTAAAATTTTGACAGTTTTTGTTTAGTGATTTTAATTTTCCAATCGAAAAAAGCATCAAATTTTATTGTGAGTGTGTCTTAAATGTGATGACTCCAGAAAACTCAATCTATCTCGACCACCTCAAAAACAAATAAATGAATGCCAAACTATCTCCCACAGAAATAAAACCTAATCAATTTGAAACAAAACAGGTTAAAATCAAGCCGTAAATATTAATATTTTAACATTTTATAACTCCCCCAAAATTGGGAGATAAAAAAAAATCCTTGAAAAGCCCATGAAACATTCCAAGAGAAAAAAACTTATTTTTACTGATTTTTTTAACATTATTTTTGCAGTGATTTTTAATCTCTCAGTCGACAAAACTATCGAATCATGTAGAGTCCTTATAAAAGCCTTAAAATTTTGAACGTCTTGCCAATTGTGGTTCTATATTTATCGACTTGCTATATGATTTCGCTAATCTTGTCAATCTTGTTGTCGACTTTGTCACTCTCGACCGAAGATAAACCCGGCGTCGCCCAGGACTTTATTTATCTTCTTGTTGGGTTGACCTGCCTCAGATTAATTAAATATCCATTATTGATCTAAGGAGTTTAAATGATTAATTTTAAATTTAAATGTGGGTAGTCTCCTTTTAATGGGGAAAATCGTAAAATTAAAATTTAATAAAAACAAAAAAATAAAGTCACCAATCTTGAAAAACAATGAAGAAACTTGTGAGATGGAAGAAAACTTAAACGATGTAGTCTATTGAAGATATTGTTGATAGTAGAAATAAACTTACTATCTTCACAAGACTTCATCTACATCCTCAATAGACTAAGTTTATTTCTACTATCAACAACATCTTCAATAGACTACATCGTTTAAGTTTTCTTCCATCTCACAAGCTTCTTCATTGTTTTTCAAGATTGGTGACTTTATTTTTTTGTTTTTATTAAATTTTAATTTTACGATTTTCCCTATTAAAAGGAGACTACCCACGTTTAAATTTAAAATTAAATATCCATTTTTACTACCGGGGAATATCACTGGATACTTTTAGATCTCATCTTTCCTTCGAAATTTCCCTTGTCCTTGACATATCCTCCTGCTCTAGAGGAAGCTCCCGTTGTTCAGATGTTTCCGACGCCCGGATAGCTTTATGTCTTTTAGCTGCAGTTTCCTGACCAATATTCGTTCTTTCTCGTTCTCTTTCCTTTCCAATCACACAAACTTTTGTCAGTCGTCTGGACATTTGTTACAGGGCTCAAGTGAGACACGTGTATCTCCTTTGCCTTCTCGATAGACGCTTCCCTATCCTTATCGTCTGCTATACTCATTTTATGTTCAATAGCATAAAACAAATGTTCTGTCATTGCATCATTATTTTATGCTCATCCTATCCTATCCTATCCCATCGTATGCTCGATTTTTTGAAATTAAAGTTCGGAAATTGGTAGTTCTGCTCACGAAATGTCAAATATATGGCGAGACTCCAGAGTGGCAAAAGCGCGGTTTGCCCCACGTACATCTTTTACTGTGGGTAAAAGAAAAATTGCGTCCCAACCAAATTGACAATATTATTACTGCAAAAATTCCTGACGGCAACTCTGACAAAAAACTACACGACACAGTTTTCAAAAACATGATCCACAGGCCATTCGGGCACACAACTAACACAATCATCCTCGTGCATGAAGGACGGTGTCACGTGGATTTAGCAGAGTGGGACAAGAAAAGCGGGAACGTATAAATAAAATAAAAATTCTTTATTCATGGCATTTTGAAAATGAAACCCAAAATACAAAAGTACGTAAAATTGAAAATCACTTCGATTTCGCACAGTGGAAAGTTCAAATTAGGAAAAAGTTCCAGAATCCAATAGGATTAATGTGGCAGCAGTTTTCAAAGGAAAGAAATACGTAGAACGTATCTCTAGACGCTTCTATAACGAATATTATATTTATCTTTGAAGTATAACAAAGGAACCTCCGATTCCAACTCCTGGATTCTTTTGACGATAGCTCGGCTGAAGTAGAAAAGAACTCTTCGAGTTGCTGCGGATGATCACCAGATGAAGACCAGACTCAGCAACAAAAATTTCTTCATCGAGCAATTCTTATCTTTGTAGATAATTGCGCTGATAGCTAAATAGAATGTTACGAGACGTGTACACTGCCACTTCCGCTGAATACTTCACTAACAAGAAGATCGTTTATCTTGGACGACCTCCCCTGAATTATCAGCCTGGAGATTCTAATCCGTAACACAAATATAATTAAGTTGACTTCACACACAAACACACCCTTCGTGAATTTGAGCAGTGTAAATCAAACAATACACAAAGCAATAATATATTCACTCTCTTTGCACTACTAACTCGTAAGGTACAAACAGTCCACAAAACATAAATACTGTTATATACCGCACATCTTGTGCTATTCGCAAAAAATTGCACTCACAACACTTGATTCATAAAATTACACTTCCTTTTGAAGAAAAGAATGCACTTTCGCCTTCCAACGAAATATTCGAGCTTCACAGGAATAATTAAGCTACATCAGCTTAACTCTAGAATTAAGCACTCTAGATCCAATAGCACATAGAAAGACACTTGGTTCCTTTAAACTTAATGTCGCAAAAAAAATAATAATAGAAATATTGGAAAGCACACTTAGCTTAGCCGTAAAAACTTTATTTCTGAAATCACTAAAAAAATAGATTGATACGACTAATTAGATGCGTAGCACAACACTTGGTCTCTTAGACCTTATTGACGCAATAGTGGAATTATTGTAATACACTCTTATCTTGGTCGGAATAACTTTATTCTATAGACACTAAAGTAGATCAATACTACCAAATTAACACATAGCACAACACCTGGTCTCTTAGACCTTAATGACGCATTACTAGTTGAATTATTGTACAACACTTTTATCTTGGTCGAAATAACGTTATTCAGAATGCACTAAAATAGAAGGAGGCGAATAATTAACCATATGTATATATATGTAAATATATATATATCTTTAGCCATATGATATAAATATAAAAAGAAGAATAGAACTTGCTGTTTTGCTTTTGATTTAAGACAGAAATTAAGACACTGACAACATTTCCACATATGTGCATAAAACAAACCGCAGGCTCACAGAAGACACAATTCCCGTTGCTTAAATTTCACCTGCTAAGAAATTTCTTAACATACGAGCTGGGATAAATCCTCCTGTTCCATGACGGCAGTAAGCACTCATTGAGAAAGGATAGATTCCTACGGCGTCCTCCCCTTCGCCGAGTTCAACCAAATCCGGCTGAAATATTCGTTGAAAAACTTTTTGACGGAGGAAATGACCGGCTACAAATAGTAACGTCAGTGTTCTACTGAAGTTACTATGTAGGCTTCGACTAGTGTCATATAAAATCAGGCTCTTACCGTTTCGGTGAGAAATTTGGCAGGTAACCGCTGTTTCTCTGTCTATCGACGGGGACTGTCCATCAGCTCCTTTCGTCGTCGCCGGGGTAGAGGAAAGTGCGTCGTTCTTTCCTTCTCCGCTACTCTTTTCAATTTCTCCTACGACGAAAATGATGGCCCGCTCGATAATCGTTTTTAGGCGGCTCTCCCATTCGGTGGAGAAGATTATTTCTGGCCCACCTTGCTGCCTCGGAAACTTCGGTTCCTCGACGTCCTGAACGTTTTGCTCGCCGGCTGCGTTCAACGTTCCTCCGTCGTCGCGTCCGTGGCTCTGCCAAACTCTTGTCGCCGTCGCCTGCAAACCGCAGTTCCGCGAAAACTTCCTTCTGGCATTGAAGTCCCTACGGCGCCTTTTACGAGGGCATTGACTCTGCGCCTTATCGTACTGAAACGGAGACCATGACCTTCTCGGTCGCCGACGATAGCTTTTCTGTCCCTTCTCTTGCTTCATGCTCACGTGGTTCGGAGCGGCTCGCTCGACGTCATCGTCGTCATCTACGTCGTTTTTCTCCGACGCTCTTGTCGGTTGCCGACGATATCCACGTGACAGACGGCAAGTGTACCAGTAATACCCCCGGGCGCTACTGATGCCATTTATCTGTAATCTAACAAAATTTGAATAAAACCAAACGTCAATACCTATTCACAAAGAAAAAAAATCCGAATTGTAAAGCAAATCAAAGTCCGTGAGAATAGCCAAAACGCATACATATCAATACGAAACCAAACAATAATAGCAAATCGCAAAGCAAACAAATCTAACCCCCATATTCAGAATGAGCGCTCATGCTCTTGCTCTTACTCAAACTTTTGTTGAGAACGAATTCAACAATATGAAATTTGGATTCAACAATGGTCCTGAGTAAGAGCAAGAGCAAGAGCGCTCATTCTGAATACCGGCCTTAACCTGCAAAACGCAAAAGATAAACATCAATAATTATACGACAGGTCACCCCTTATACCCGTGTTCAGAATGAGCGCTCTTGCTCACATTCTTGCTCTTACTTGCATGAGTGTAAGCAAGAGCAATAGTAAGAGCATTTGCTCCTGTGCTTATTCAGTATGCTTACTTTTGCTCAAGACCATTGTTGAATCTTTTGAGCGTTTAGTAGTAGCAACACCACCTAAACAAGAAGGCCAGTTCACGAAATTGCTATTTTATTGTTACATCGTCTAGAGTAGGCCATGTTAATCGTATTTTTACCAATAATAAGCCCTAAATTTGGCCTACTCTAGGAGATGCAACAATAAATAACAATTTCGTGAACAGGCCATCTTGTTTAGGTGGTGTTGGTAGTAGTAGCTTGAGCAAAGGCATGAAGCGATAAGCAATCGCTGTTGAACAGCAATCCTGGCAAAAGTATCTGATAAACACGTTTGAATCCATGATAACAGTTCATCTGCTAGTGATAAGTTTCCTGGACTTTCATCACGCTTCGTCTTTAGCAGCATGTAATAATGAATTATTTTGAACGATAATTTGCCATTTTGCGAATGTTAAAATGCATTTTTCAACATAAAAAATGAATTGGTAGGATTAAAAATGCATTTTGTCGAAACAAAATGGTCTTTTGCGGAAATAAAAGTATATTTTACAGAACTAAAATGTATTTTGCAAAATATAAAATGCTGCTAAAAAAAATATAAAGCAAGAGCATGAGCGTGAGCCAGAGCAAGAGCAGAAGTGTGAGCAAGAGCAAGAGCATGACCGTAAGTAAGAGCGTCCTCTAATTCAGAATGCGTGCTTCAAAGATTTAGCATGAGCGGTCGCTCCTCTTTTGAGAACAATTGAGTATGAGTGAAGAATGAGGTTGGGGGGTTCGCTCAATGCTCAATTTGTCGACGCCATTAAGCTCCACGCCGTGTATTTGATGGATACACTCGTTAGAGAGAAGAAACGAAAAGTTACATGTTTTTGCGAATGCTAAAATGCATTTTTTTAAATAAAAGATAGAAGCTGTGAAATGAAATATGTTGAATTAAAAAGACACTTGCAAAATAAAAAAATGTTTTTTGTTAAATATACGAGGGCATATTGAAAAGTAATGTCTCCATGGCTGTAACTATTTTATTTTTTAACCGATTTTCAAAATTCTTTTTGTAACTGATACTTACATTTGTCCTCTATGTAATGCACTATTCACTTTTCGACATAGTCCCCATTCCTTTCCACACATTACACCAATGCGTGGACTAGTTGGGTGAACCCGTCGGAGAGGAATTCCGGGGTTGTCGTCGACACGAGGATTGAGTGGCAGCTTTGGATCCTCTTCTGCAGCACGATAACGCCCGTCCGCACACGATCGCCACACATCAGAGAGGGTCGCAGCGCCTACAGTTCAAAGATGAAAAACTGCAGCTCAAAAATGAAAGACTTTGCACCTTGTGACTTTCACCACTTCCCAAAGAGGAAAGAGCACCTTAAGGGGCATGAGTTGCATTCTGACGACGAGGTGAAACCTGCCGTTCGGTCCTGGTGTCGACAGCAACCCCGGAATTCCTCTCCGACGGGTTCACCCGACTAGTCACGCGTTGGCGCAATGCGTGGAAAGGGATGGGGACTATGTCGAAAAGTGAATAGTGCATTACATAGAGGACAAATGTAAGTATCAGATACAAAAAGAATTTTGAAAATCGGTTAAAAAATAAAAAAGTTACAGCCATGGAGGCATTACTTTTCAATATGCCCTCGTAAAAAGCAGCTTGTGGAACTATCAAATTTAACTGAGTAAGCGAAAATTGTGCTACTATTTAGGGTGGTCGATTTAAATGAAGACATTGAAATATATCGAAAACTACGCATCGGATCTAAAAAAGTTTGGAATGAAATTTGTTTGTTTCGAAGGGTCCTATCCAATGATACCAGAATTGACCCCACACCCCCTAGAAGTAGGTGGGGGTTGCAAAGAAATATTAAAAAGGGACCCCCCTCCATTTTTTTATGGACGAACAAATTACATTCCAAATTTTTTTTTATCCAATGGATAGCTTTCGAGATTTTACACGGTCTTCACTTAACTCGACAACCCTGTATATAGGAGATTAAAAGGTGGCATGAAAGTGGATAAAAAGTTGAGGGGGATACTTTTCACCCCATTCTTATCCCCCACCTCTTTATCCTAGTTAACGTCGACTTTTTAACCCCCGTTTATTACCCTCGCTTTTATACCAAAATATTTTATCACGTATTAAGAATGAGCGCTAATGCTCACACACTTGCTCTTACTTGCATGAGTATAGGTATACACTTTTTCTCCTTATTCAGTATGCTTACTTAAACAATCACTCCTTTGAGCGTCGAATAGTAGCATGAGTAAAGGTATGGAGTGATCCTGAACGGAAGTTCACTGTGGGCGTAAAAATTATTCAATTCTCTCCCCTCCCTCTAAAGACCGTAATCCATGATGTGAAGCTTAAAGGCGTCGTCAAATTGAGCATTAGGCGAATCCCCCAAGCTTACTCTCAAAAGAGAAGCGAACGCTCTTACTACTGCTCTTGCTTATGCTCTTGCTTACCACTCTTACAATGGTCTTGAAGCAAGAGCAAGAGTATGAGCGTTCATTCTTAATACGTGCTAAAATATTTTGGTATAAAAGCGAGGGTAATAAACGGGGGATAAAAAGTCGACGATAACCAGGATAAAGAGGTGGGGGATAAGAATGGGGTAAAAAGTATCCCCTATCCCCCTCAACTTTTTATCCACTTTCATGCCCCCTTTTAATCTCCTATATACAGGGTGGTCGAGTTAAGTGAAGACCGTGTAAAATCTCGAAAGCTCTGCATTAGATAAAAAAAATTTGTAATGTAAATTGTTCGTCCTTAAAAAAATGGGGGGGTCCCTTTTTAATATTTCTTTGAAATCCCCACCTACTCCTAGGGGGCGTGGGGTCAATTCTGGTATCATTGGATAGGACCCTTCGAAACAAACAAATTTCATTCCAAACTTTTTTAGATCCGATGCGTAGTTTTCGAGATATTTCAATGTCTTCATTTAAATTGACCACCCTAAATAGTAGCACAATTTTCGCTTACTCAATTAAATTTGATAGTTCCACAAACTGCTTTTCATATTTAACAAAAAACATTTATTTATTTTGCAAGTCTCTTTTTAATTCAACATATTTCATTTCACAGCTTCTATCTTTTATTTAAAAAAATGCATTTTAGCATTCGCATAAACCTGTAACTGTTCATTTCTTCTCTCTAACGAGTGTATCCATTAAATACACGACGTGAAGCTTAATGGCGTCAACAAATTGAGCATTGAGCGAACACCCCAACCTCACTCTTCGCTCATACTCACTTGTTCTCAAAAGAGGAGCGATTTTTTTTTACTTACACTCATGCTCATGCTGTTGCTCACGCTCATGCTCTTGCTTTACATCTTTTTTGCAGCATTTTATATTTTGCAAAATACATTTTAGTTCTGTAAAATATACTTTTATTTCCGCAAAAGACCATTTTGTTTCGACAAAATGCATTTTTAATCCTGCCAATTCTTTTTTTATTTTGAAAAATGCATATTAACATTCGCAAAATGGCAAATTATCGTTCAAAATAATTCATTATTACATGCTGCTAAAGACGAAGCGTGATGAAAGTCCAGGAAACTTATCACTAGCAGATGAACTGTTATCATGGATTCAAACGTGTTTATCAGATACTTTTGCCAGGATTGCTGTTCAACAGCGATTGCTTATCGCTCCATGCCTTTGCTCATGCTACTACTACCAACACCACCTAAAAAAGATGGCCTGTTCACGAAATTGTTATTTATTGTTACATCTCCTAGAGCAGGCCAAATTTAGGGCTTATTATTGGTAGAAATACGATTAACATGGCCTACTCTAGACGATGCAACAATAAAATAGCAATTTTGTAAACTGGCCTTCTTGTTTAGGTGGTGTTGCTACTATTAAACGCTCAAAAGATTCAACAATGGTCTTGAGCAAGACCAAGAGTATGAGCAAGAGTAAGAGCAAGAGCAAGAGTAAGCATACTCAATAGCACAGGAGCAAATGCTCTTACTATTGCTCTTGCTTACACTCATGCAAGTAAGAACAAGAGTGTGAGCAGGAGCGCTCATTCTGAATACGGGTATAAGGGGTGACTGTCGTAGTTTGTATTCATCAATGGTCTTGAAACAAGAGCAAGAGTATAAGCGTTCATTTTGAATACTGGCCCTACTCACATAATCTTACTTTAGATGTAAACTTGATGTTGTTGCAATTCCCACTCTTCTCTGGATGTCTGGAAGCAAAACTTGACTATTCGTCACTTTATGTAGTCTAGCGGTCGCCGATTCTTCTATTTACTTGCTTACCATTTGCTCAATACAGCACGGAGCTAAGGAGTGCTTCCTCTGTCGTCTTTACACTCTATCTCAATAGTCTGCTAGCTCTCCATTATCTCCATTACTGATAATTTTAAAGATTTTAAAGTGATTGTTATATTCTATCCAACGAAAGTTGGAGTGGGCGTGTCCAGTTAAACTTCCTATTTCAATTGTTAGACATTGTTGCCTAATTAGAATCAGAGTATAAGTACTAACAACTCTCTTTTCTAAGAAAAGCCTGAGAAGCCTTTCTAAGAAAAGCCTGAATAACAGGAATTCTATGCATTGTTACAAATTGAAACTTATCTCTATTACAGAAACTTTGCCTTGCATTGTTGGTCATGAGATATATATTGTTGGTCCGTGCAGAGTGTTTGTGAATTGCGTGTTGATACCTATTGTTGCACAAACTTTGCCTTGCATTGTTGGTCATGAGATATTTCTCATTAATATGCCCTGCCATAACCACGAATATCGATTTTCTATCGAAATTTATTATTTTTCCGAAATCTGAGGGAGACAGTGACCTTCCTCATGCTTTGATGGTCAAGTATGCAAAATTTCATCAAGATCGGAATAAAACTGTAAATTTTTATAAGAAACAAACAAACAAACCCACAAACAAACCTCCTTCTTTAAAAACTAGCAGAGGATCCTGTGTTGCCCGGGATAACTACACTTGTAGATAAACTGAACAATCTCAAAAGGTTAAATTATAACTCCAAATTGGCTAAATAATAACTCAATCAATACAACACATCGCGAAATAACTATCCATTCTACGAAAAATCTGAAAAACAGGAATTCTAGGTGATATAAATCTTCTTGACTTGCCTCAGATTAAAACAATGTCCATCTTCACCACCAGGAATATCACTGGATACTTTGGAGCCAACCTTTTCTTGCCCTTGACGTACAAGCTTGTATACCCTCTTGCTCTATTCGAACCTCCCGTTGTTCACATGTTTCCAATGCCCCTATACTCTTTCCTGTTTTAGCTGCTAAGATTCTCTGACCAGTACTCGTTCTTTCTCTTTACTTTCCAGGCACATAAATTATTGCTGGCATCTGGACGATTGATAGGGAACTCAAAGGATACACGTGTTTACCTTATCAAGAGACGCTGCCTTATTTACGTCCTGTCACTGCATCATCATTTTATGCTCATTATTAATGATTATTGGAAACTTTTCCTTGCATTGTTGGTCTTGAGATTTATACTGTTGGTCCGTGCAGATATTCCCATTCACACAGAATATAGTTAAAATGTATTTTTATGAAATGTTTGGATCTGCTATGCTACCAAATAAGCTAAGTGAAACGCCGGCGTGGCTCGGATTTTTTTTTTTTATTAAATTTTGAAATATCTTAAAAATAAACACATGAAAACGCTTAGAACTAATACCATAAAAATTCTTAATGATAATTCGAAAAAAAATTTTTTAAAGGCTTACAATGGATGGACCTCTCCAAGGATGCCACAGCTAGTCTAAATAATTTCTTACTCACGTAATCTTACTTTAGATGTACACTTGATGTTGTTGCAATTTCCTTTTTTCTTTCGATGTCTTGAAGCAAAAATTGGCCATTCGTCACTTTGTGTAGTCTAGCGGTCGCCGATTCTT
>JAHWFO010008089.1:18341-36839 GCA_023313115.1 Rhysida immarginata | reverse complement strand
AAATTGGCCATTCGTCACTTTGTGTAGTCTAGCGGTCGCCGATTCTTTTATTTACTTGCTTACCATTTGCTCAATACAGCACGGAGCTAAAGGAGTGCTTCCTCTGTCGTCTTTCCACTCTTTCTCAATAGTCTGCTAACTCATTATCTCCAGTTACTGATCATGTTTAAAGATTTTCAAGAAATTGTTAAGTACTAAGAAATCTCTTTTCTAAGAAAAGCCTGAATAACAGGAATTCTATGCATTGTTAAAAATTGAAAATTATTTATATTGCACAAACTTTGCCTTGCATTGTTGGTCATGAGATATATATTGTTGGTCCGTGCAGAGTGTTTGCGAACCGCGTGTTGATACCATTGTTGATAAGCATTGTTGCACAAACTTTGCCTTGGATTGTTGATGTGTAAGATAATAATTTATTCACGAAAAATAAAATACCCACCATTTGAAAAATTTGCATAAATAAAATATTTTTATTAAATTCCAACATTTGCGCATGGGTAATATAATTTTAAAAATTTCATGTAGATTCTACAGTTAAAGAGCTTTCATATGTCACCAATCACATCTTTGTAAGGAAAAAACATAACCGAAGTTACAGTACTTCATAGATAAGACCCCTACTCAAGTTTCGAAAATTTTAAATGCCCGCAACTTCCATAAAAATGAAAAAAAAATTATAATATTTGGCATTTATTACCAACTCCTTAGGGCAATTGTATATACCAAATTTCATTAAAATCCGAAAGGTCAAGTGGCAAAATTATAAAATTTCTACCTGAATTGACGTGGAATGACCCATGGATATTTATAATAAATGTCGGAAAATCTTATTGTATAACTTGGTATTGTCCTATTGAAACTAAAAAATTATTTTATAATGCCTTTTTTGAGGCAAGAATCAGATATGGCTTATCAATTTTTATATTTGCCATAGGCATAAAAAAATTGAAAAATTACAAATTAGAATAATAAAATTAATGTGTAAACATTCCAAACTTGATGATGTAGACAATGATATCAAATTTAAAAAATTAAAAATCTTCAAAATTCAAAAATTAGAAAATTATATGATTTTATTGCAAAATTTGATAAAAGTCGTTTTTGAAGTGAAAATACGAGTATACGAAAATTACACAATTTACCAGCATTTAAAATATCTAGAATCATGAATAACTATGGAAGTAAACAAAGGATATATTACATTCCAAAGTTTTTTAATACAGTTCCAAAATTGATATTGGTTTTAAAAACTTTTAAATTAAGGCATCATATTTTACAAACTTAGAGTATGTATAATTTGTTGTTGGTTTGTTTTTCTGGTGGTTATGTTAATCTTGTAGTTTTTATTTCATCCTGTTAATTTTGTCATCCTTTTAATGCATATGTTAATTTTTATGCTACTCTGATAAGTTAAAATTTTTTGGTCCCATATAAGCCATTCACGATGCTTCGGGACTTATTTGTTATTTGATGTTTATTTTAGATTTGTTATGTTTATTATTGAATAAAGAAATTGAATTGAAATCTAATCTACAGGGTGTTTTAAAAATTCATCACCAAAATAATAGGGGTGGTAGAATATGCGACTCTAAGCAAAAAAGTTCATATGAACATGGCTCCAAATTTGAACGATAACTGAGATATGAACAGAAATAAAAATGCCTCCACTAAGATCAACAAGTTTAATAGCCCACTTTCTACAACATCTAGGATGATGAAACTTGGAAGAATAATAGGGTACATAAAATTGTGTCTACTGTTAAAATTTGATCGAATTCCAACGAGTAGTTTCCGAGTTACGTAGTCAACATCGTAACACGTGTTGATTAGACCACATGTTATGATATTGAGTGCGTAACTCGGAAACTACTCGTTGGAATTCGTTCAAATATTAACGGCATGCACAGCTTTATGTACCCTATTATTCTTCCAAGGTTCATCATCCTAGATGTTGTAGAAAGTGAGTTATTCACTTCTTGAACTTAGTGGCGGCATTTATATTTCTGTTCATATCTCAGTTATCGTTCAAATTTGGACCCATGTTCATATGAACTTTTTTGCTTAGAATCGCATATTCCATCACCCCTATTATTTTGGTGATGAAATTTTAAAAACCCCTTGTATATAATTTATATTACATATAATTACATATTTATAAGGTAAAATTTATAATATAAATGTTAATTGTACATTTAGCATAAAATATTTTAAACTGACAGGTTTCAATAAGAATATTTTAAAATATAGATATATATGACATTATGAAACACGATTCATATTAGCAGGTGCAATTAATGATCCTAAGTTTGATTACATTTATCGACTACTAACATACCACTGCCTCACTTAAGTTTTCATTAAATGCGCCATTATACTAAATAAAATATCGACGAACAGTTGCCCTTCATGGTAAGGAAAGAACTTACTTACATACAGCCGATAAGTGGGTATTAATAATCCCCTCAGGTCACTATGTCGTGTCCAATAGCACAGAGGTCCTCTTAGCTTTTTGGGACTCCGGGAGGAATTGAATTAAAACATTAAAACGGAAATTGTCATTCACAACAGTATAAAATTCCGTTGACCATCTTTCAGGATTTATATACTTTTACTAGCAGAAGTACCAGGCGTTGCCCGGGATAATTACACTTGTAGGTAAAGAGAACAATCTCAAAAAATTAAATTATAACACCCAATTGGTTAAACAATAACTCAATCAATAAAACACAGAGCAAAGGGACTATCCACTCCACGAAAAATACGAAAAACAGGAATTCTAGTGATATACAGGGACTTTATCTAAACTCTTATTGACTTGCCCCACCACTGCGGAGCATCACCAGATACTTTAGGCTCAAGTTTTTCTTGCCCTTGACGTAGAAGCTCTAATACTCTGTTGCTCTATTCGAAACTCCCGTTGTTCGGATATTTCAAATGCCCGTATAGCTTTTTCTGTTTTAGTTGCAGAGTTTCTCTGACCAATACTCGTTCTTTCTCTTTCTTTTCCAGACGCATAAATTTTTGCCAGTCGTCTGGACGTTTGAAAGGGAGCTCAAGGGAGACACGCGTGACTCCTTTGCCTCATCAATAGACGCTGCCTTATTAATGTTCTGTCACTGCATCATCATTTTATGCTAATTATCAATAATTCTTGGAAACGAACATTCAATCAACGCATTATCAGCATCCCAGTTTCCAAAATATATATTTCCACAGAATATAGTCAAAATGTATTTTTAGTATATGTTTGGGTCTGATGTGCAACCAAATAAGCTAGGTGATAACCCCGGCGTGGCTCGGATTTTTTTTGGGAATAAATTTTGAAATATCTTTAAAATAAACACATGAAAATGCTTAGAAATAATACAGTTAAAATTCTTAATGAAATATCGAAAAATTTTTTTTAAAGGCTCACAATGGATGGACCTCTCCAAGGATGCCACTGCTAGTCTAAATAATTTCTTAATCACGTAATCCTACTTTAAATGTACACTTGATGTTGTAATTTCCACTCTTTTCTCGATGTCTTGAAGAAAATCTTGGCCATTCATCACTTTGTATAGTCTAGCAGTCGCCGATTCTTCTATTTACTTGCTTACCGTTTGCTCAATACAGCACGGAGCTAAAGGAGTGCTTCCTCTGTCGTCTTTCTACTCTTTCCCAATAGTCTGCTAACTGTCCATTATCTCCAGTAACTGATCATTTTTAAAGATTTTTCAAGAAATTGTTAAGTATTAAGAACTCTCTTTTTCTAAGAAAAGCCTGAATAACAGGAATTCTATGCATTGTTACAAATTAAAACTTTGCATCTATATTGCACAAACTTTGCCTTGTATTGTTGGTCATGAGATATATATTGTTTATCCTTGCATAGTGTTGGTGCATTGCGTGTTAACACCATTGTTGATACCGATTGTTGCACAAACTTTGCCTTGCATTGTTGGTCATGAGATATTTCTCATTAATATGCCCTGCCATAACCATGAATATCGATTTTTTATCAATAATTATTATTTTTTCGAAATCTGAGGGAGACAGTGACCTTTCTCATGGTTTGAAGGTCCAGTATGCAAAATTTCATCAAGATCGGAATAAAACTGTAGATTTATATTCAATACACACAAACAAACCCACAAACCCACAAACATCCTTCTTTATATGTATAGAAAGACTAGCAGAGGACCCGGCCTTGCCCGGGATAATTACGCTTGTAAGTAAACAGAACAACCTCAAAAAGCTAAATTAAACCTCCAAATTGGTTAAATAATAACTCCAACACTACAATATAGAGCGAAGGGACTATCTATTCTAATAAAAATCCGAAAGGCAGGAATTTACCTGTTCACTGAAAAAATCCATTCTAGATGATATACCGGGACTTGATTTACCGAAAAAAAATTTTTTAAAGGCTCACAATGGATGGACCTCTCTAAGGATGCTTTCTAGTCTAAATAATTTTTTACTCACGTAATCTTACTTTAGATGTACACTTGATGTTGTTACAATTTCCTTTCTTCTTTCGATGTCTTGAAACAAAAATTGGCCATTCATCACTTTGTGTAGTCTA
This sequence comes from Rhysida immarginata, assembly GCA_023313115.1. NCBI lineage: Eukaryota > Metazoa > Arthropoda > Chilopoda > Scolopendromorpha > Scolopendridae > Rhysida > Rhysida immarginata. The sequence continues at coordinate 32,269 of JAHWFO010008089.1, read as the reverse complement.
GCAGTCGCCGATTCTACTATTTACTTGCTTACAATTTGCTCAATACAGCTTAAAGATTTTCAAGAAATTGTTAAGTACTAAGAATTCTCTTTTCTAAGAAAAGCCTGAATAACAGGAATGGGGAAGTTGCATGGAATTTTTTTTACAAATTAAAGCACTGTTCATACAGATCGTGTTATGCTGAATACGAAATCGTTGTTAAATATATTCGAAATATTAAAATTAGCGCTAAAAACGTGAAACCACGCCTCCCAACGAAAACGATATCTGACGTCACTTTCCATCAAACGCAATGATTTTATGTGTACGTGAAGCTCGATCTGATTATTAAGCATTGTTGGCTGTAAGCTTTAACCATTGTCGATGATAGTGAGGAGCAGGCAAGTGACATCATATTACTCACAGGCTATGACGTATCGTTTTTTTGTAGTGTCAACTTTAACATTTTTTTAAAAAATAACTATAAATTTTTTTCACAAACGAATTACACTTCCTTGATATTGATAACGAATACTATTGAAAACAATAATTTAAAATTTTCATGCAACTTCCCCATTTTATGCATTGAATTCTATATTGCACAAACTTTTCCTTTCATTGTTGGTCATGAGATATATATTGTTGGTTCATGCCTTGTGTTGGTGCATTGCGTGTTGATACCATTGTTGATACCTATTGTTGTACCAACTTTGCCTTGCATTGTTGGTCATGAGATATTTCTCATTAATATGCCTTGCCATAACCATGAATATCGATTTTTTATCGATAATTATTATTTTTCCGAAATCTGAGGTAGACAGTGACCTTCCTCATGCTTTGAAGGTCATGTATGCGAAATTTCATCAAGAACGGAATAAAACTGTAGATTTGTATAAAAAACGTACAGACAGACAGACCCACCCACCCACAAACATCCTTCTTTATATATATAGGGGATAGATTTCCAGTCGTTCCAGCCGAATTCACGCTGAATTGCTTGACAAAGTCGTCATGATTTTATTTTTTAAACGCTCGTTTACTTTATATAAATTTCGGATAAAGAAGGTTATTTGGATTAAAATAAAATCATGTAAGAAATAAGACTTATAAATACATAGCATAAGACGTTTTTCCCTCAAATTATTACACAAAGTTTATTTAAATATGCCGAGAATTATTTTATTATGTCAATTAAGAACGCGAATGATGATTGTTCGTAGCACGAAAAAGAAAAACGAAAATGCCAGATCTGAAATCTTTCAGGAACTGCTCCAAATAGTCTCTCATGAGATTTTGCATTTTTTCTTCCTTCGTGTACTTTCCCAGCTTCTCATCTAGAAAAAGACAGCCGAACAATGAGAGGTTAATAATAGGTCTCTCCTGCTCATCATCACGGCCTCTCACTCCGTGGGTTGACTGGTGCAGAAGTAATAACCCCCCCCCCCATCCCAATAATTATGTTGGCTTGAAGTGTTTCAGGGAAGAGAGAGGGTTCTGTCAAAGGGGTAGAACACGTAAACAAACTACGAATTATTTGCCAGAAAAATGATATATATATCGTTTCCAAATTCTTTCAAGAATTTAAAATCCTCACTCGGAAAGATTCAAAAGATAAATGCGTCTAATGATAACTCATATTCAAAGTAAGGACATAAAGAACTTAAAAACAATTATATTTCAGTACATATTCCAAAATGATGACACTATGTTGCCTTAATGGTGTATTTTCCTTATGAAAAAATTCTTCATTAAAGCTGTGAGATAGTCGTCTAACAATTCTTATAGATAATAGTCTATTAGAGTGTAGTTGCTTTATTTATACAAGGTGTTGAAAGAATGATATTTAATTCAATTTAATGTAGCTTATATACATACGCGAGTCAGGGGCGTGTGGTAGATTTTCTCAGTATGATTCAAATCTTCGAAAATGCCGCCCCTTATGCTTATGCCGCCCCCTTACGGTGCCGCCTAATGCGGCCACTTCTCTGCGTCATAGCAGGGCACGGCCCTGATTCGAATAACCATTACGGGATTTTTGCCCCCCCCCCACCTCGGAAATAACATTCAATATGGGCATGAAATGCAAATGAAATTTCATCTAGCCCTTTATAATGGAGTGTCACTTTTAAATTTCAAGTGGACTATTTTTTTTTATGGAGTTTTGTTGCTAGCCACATTTCGAGTTCTTGGCTTACCTTTTTTTAAAATCATTTTAAATAATAAATTCAATCAAACGATAATAATACGAGGATTTTTCAATAGAAACATGTTTGGATTGCACAGTCGCGAAGGTAGCGCCTAGACAACGGAAAGCAGTTGTTTAAATGCACTGTTTAAGTACTAGTGAGGCGCATATTAGCTGTTTGCTTCTTTCTAAGAGTTGTTATTAAGTTGGAAGATGGCGTTCATGGTAGACAATCCGTCCATGCTGTTATTCAATTTTTGGCCGCTGAAGGGCGTCAGTCAATGGAATTTTTAGAAGAATGAAAGCTGTATACGATGATCATAGTTGTTCTCATACGGCAGCGTTGGAATAAAGTTACCGGGAAACTCACAAACGGTGTTATCCTCCTCCTTCATGACAATGCCCGCCCTGATGTAGCCCGAAAGATCTGCTTCCTCGCATACATTGGAAAGTCTTAGAACATCCACCTTACAGTCTCGACTTGTCCCCGTGCGATTTCCACGACTTTTCTCTCTAAGATGGAAAATAACATTCATAGTGTCACGTGTAGAAATGCTTGGGAATGTAATAAATAAATTTATTCATAGATTAAATAATGTAGAAACTAAAGTACAAGGTATAATAATCTTAATAACACAATAATCAAATATTAAATTAATGTAAAAGTGGAAGCGTGTCCGACGACGTAGTGGATGGAAATACGAAGTAATAGGTAAGTAACCCAGGTGACGAAGTCGTATTAATGGGACCGAAGGTGACGACTTGATAGAAGGATACACCATATAAGCGCGCACACACACGCACACACACCCGCATACGCACACTCAATTAGTCTGTGCACCAAATTCAGTTGTTGAACAGCAAACTGCAATAACGCTGATCCAATGTGATAACTAGGAGACACATAAAACACACATTAGACAAATATAGTAGACCAAGTTCGATGAGACAAATCCAGGTGATAATAAAAGATATTCAATAACTCCACAATTAGACATATAAATTATCTCCGAAGATCAGGGGCGTCAATATGCAATAAATCCCCAAATAAACAATTAATTAGCAGTATTCAATTCTTTAAGAATCGGTTGCTTTGAATAATGGAAACTTGATAGAATTCGTAGCCACTTCAATATCGCAATAAGACCACAGTAAGGGAGATGAGAACCTTGCAAAAATTATTCGCAACGAAGCCACATCCATTCAAAATCTAAATAAGGAGAGAACTCTGCGCACAAATCACCATTTAACATAGCTCTAACGCTTTCTTGTAAGTAACTGCAAGGGTCGTACAAATGAAAACGAAAATTTGTGTGGGAAAAAAAGGACGACGTGTAGGATCGTGAGTTTTTGTTTCAACAATTGCGAAACCCCTCGTGCAAATTGAAGAATAGGTTGCAAGTGTTGCATCACGTAAGAAAGAACGATAGCTTGCGCTTTGAAGCTCTGCGAGTGATCGCTTCGTCCAAACAATAAAATGGAGTCAATGAAACAGGAACAGAGAGCAGTAATTTTTTGACATGTGAAGGAGTTTCAGTTTCTGAAATTCATCGTCGTATGCAGAACGTCTATGGAAATGACTGCCTAACCTTCACTCGTGTTTGGGCATGGCGCAAGAGGTTTTCGGAGAGACGGTCATCATTACAAGATGACCAACGACCTGGACAAGAAAACTGCGTCATCACGGATGATTCCAAAGCCAAAATTGACCCTGTCTTAAAGGAAAACAGAAGAATGACAATCGATGCCGTGGTTGCTAAAACTGGCCTTAGTCGTGGAACTGTTCACTCCATTATCAGGAGCCATCTGCACTACAGAAAAATCTGTGCACAATGGGTTCCGCATCATTTGACATCAGAACAACTTGGAGTTCGAATGGCCATGTCCGTGCAACATTTGACTCGCTATGAACAGGAAGGAGAGAGTTTTCTCGACAGAATCGTTACAGGGGATGAAACTTGGTGCTTTCATTTCCAGCCCGAAAGCAAACGTCAAAGTCGTCAATGGAAGCATTATGGGTCACCACCCCAGAAAAAATCAAAAGCAATTGCAAAATTGATGTTGACCGTGTTTTTTGATCGCAAAGGCCCGATTTTACTGGACCTACTTGAAAAAGGTACCACAGTTAACGCAGCACGATATGGGGAAACATTGAAGACACTCGCGTGGCTATCAAATGCAGCGTCCTGGACTTCTCCATGACAACGCGCGTCCTCACACCAAAGAACGTTAAGGAAAAGAATGAAAGCTCTACTTGATTTAGTGTAAGTTTGTAGATCCTAGCGCCGCCACAGCCTGGCGGGAAAGTGGTATGCAGAGGAGCTCTCGCTCATATCAAAGAGGGCAGCAAATGCTTTATTATACCTGCATTCATTGAAGTTTTTTTATTTAGTTTTAAAATGCTAAATTAAATTATTGTTCATTTATTTTCTCATTTATTTACTGACACGGTTTATTATATTGAAAGTATAATTATTTTATTCCATAACATTATTTTATAATGAAATCTTGTAATTTTTTTTAAATTCTGTAATTTTTAATATATTTTAGAAAGAAAGCACATGTTTATTTTAACATGACTTTTATTCACTTACTTTTTTAAAAGTGATTTAAAAGCAGACACTACAAAAATTAGACCGTGGAAAAGATGTTGAACATTAAAAAAAAATTATTTTATAAAAAAAAAAAAATAAAATCAATTGCAGTCAATGCATTCATTTTTTTCAAGAATTTGTTTTGGCTAAAAAACCTGCAACGTATGCATCCGAATTTGTTTCAAATAAATTTGGATTTTCAGTGTCTAGAGTTATTGGATCTGAGTCAAAAGAAGACTTTGCAACTGCTTCGAATTCAAGTTGGCAATAAAAGTTCATCATTATCCCTTTCACAGTTTCCTACTGACCAGGATAAAATAACATTTGTGGCCATAAGTTAATTTGCTTGGCAATTATTTTGCCCACAGATTAATACAGATGGGCAACTCGGCAATAATCACGTGATTAAATGTCCTGCAGCGCACCAGTGAGGCATACAAGAAGTACAAATGTCAATACCACGGTCTATAGATATTCATGGTCATCGAGCTCCATTGTTAAAATGAAGCTAAAGTTTCTAGCTCCCAATAGGGCGGGAACTCTATTGAAAAGTGGCGCTGCATGTACATTCGGCCCAAAAACGCCTGCAGCGCCGCCCTATCGACAGACAGAAAATTTACTTTCATTTTCAGTTTCAATAAAAAACCTCTATCGCAGGTCACGGTCGGCCCTGATTCGATCTATGCGGCACCTGGCGCGATCTGTTTTCTTTAGCTTCTCGAAACAATGGAAAATGTCCGAAGCTCGATGACTATGAATATCTATAGACCGTGGTCAATACCAATTGTGATTGGATGAATTTTCGCTATTGTTTAAAATGCTACCATTGTTAGAGTTATACAATCTGTGATTCTACCATGAAGAAGAATTTTAAAATTACCCTAACGCTGCAAGTATTAAGTAAAAATAACCTAACAAAGCGGTTTCAAAACAAAAAAAACGTTTGGAAACTGACAAACAAGTAAAACGTAGCATAAACCTACCCGAGGGAAGATTTGTGAAGAACTATAAATATAAGCTAAATAAAAAACTCTACAAAGAACTAAACAAATTGTTGTAAAATCATATTCAGTTTTTATTTGTAAGTTATGAATTCCATTTTTAAATAAAATTAACGAATTTAATTTTAAACTGTGTTTAAAGTTGTCATTTCTTATGTTAGCATTACACAGTTCACAATCGGCAATAATTTGTTTTGTAAAATTCCAGAATTTTTTTATAAATTTTTAAAAATTAATTAAAAAACCGATTCTAGTAAACTGAAATCTTGAGTCTACGTCATATATTGCTCAAAGAAATATACGTCATATATTTCATAAACGGCGTGATTAGTGGAATATATGACGTCATTTTTTTAGTTCTTATCTCAGCCACTGGGTATCAATGCCGAACGCTGATTGGCTAATCAACCAAATTGTTTTAACCTTGTAAGTATAGGAAGTTGACCATCTGTATTAATAGGCGCATTCGGCGGCGCTCAGATCTGACTCAGATCTGAGAGAGCAGCGTTCGGCGAGCACGTTGGTACTTCCGCCTGAGAAGAAAACGTGTTCGGCACGCAACGAATCTGTCAGATTCTGAGCTCAGACGCTCAGCAAGCTTTTCTTTTTCTGAGTGCTCAGATAGAATATGGCGGCGCTCACTGCGATGCGAAGCTATCAAAAAAGCTACAAGAGCCAAATCATGGCGATGCCCAGTGTACCCTTTCCTCCCTGGCCTTATGGTATATTCTTCTCGCGATCGAATATTAATCATACTGAGTTGTTCATTTGATGCAGATTTTTATTTCATGTACACTAAAATTAGTAAAACCGCCGTTTCTTCTCAATATTTGTAAAGTCGGTAAAGCCATTTCTTTCTGAGATAAAAGCGCATTCGGCAACAGTCACTCAGACGCTCAGAAAAGCAGTCAGATACCACGTGACAGTTCTCTCAGATCTGAGTGCCGCCGAATGCGCCTAATCTGTGGTTTTACCCTTAGCAACACACGCGCAAGATGTGTGATAAGCTGAGGCCGTGCTGAAGTGCATTGTTATAGCAGCACAAACAATCAAAAAACGTATAAGGATAAGAAGTGAAGGCTGTGTTTATATCACGTGATAAAAGCTGCCCGATCATCAAACGGGGGCTTCTCTGCAACACACATTTCCCGCCAGACTTGGGCGGCGCCACTTACGTCTACGCGAGCCTTTCCTTCTTATCCTTATACGTTCTTTGCTCACACCTCGAAAGCAACGGTAGACCTCATCAAAAAATTCAACTGGGAAGCAACGCAGCATCCACCTTACAACCCTGACTTATCCCCATGTGGCTTTCAAGCGTTTGGGGATCTCAAGAAACATCTGAAAGGCCGCAGGTTCCACACTCAACATGGCTTCTTCCATAAAGGAATTATACGCCTTGTTACACAGTGGGATAAATGCCTTAACGCGTTTGGAGAGTATTTTTAAATTTCTTATATACACTTTGGAAAAATTAAATAATTTTCGTTTTCATTTGTACGACCCTTATAATAAGGCCAAAGGGAAAAATTTCGACTAGCCAAGGTCTCTCTTGGATTTGCTTGGATTCCCAAAAAACGAAATTAACATAGCGACAGTTCTCCACTACAATAACTGAAAGGCAATTATTTCCGTAGGAAGATATGTGGCAATTGAGTATAGCAACAGAATCTTGATAAAGGAAAACGTTATTACCGTTCACTTCGATGCCTTCTTTGAAATCCTTACAATAGACAAGTTTCAGTAAAGCTCTAGATTAGGAAAGTACGGCAAACCTTTTCCGCGCCGCCCGCAGCTGCTGATTGGTAGAACGGCTGTCACGTGAGTTTGTCAGCCATTGTTGGCCCAAACGCAGCGACAGATACCATTGAAATGCTTGTGGAAGATGCAATTTAGATTATATTTTTAATGCAATATTCGTTGATTGGTCCTAAATTTTAATCCGAGTAAGCAAAATTTCAGGATCCTTCAATCTATGCTCCTTGGAGGTTAATAAATTCGTTAAAATATCCGAAGAAGTAATAAGAAGCAAGTAAGTTTATATTATAACTTTACCGAATGTTATAGAAAGGTTGCATTTTGCAATTCTCAGACAATCAGAAAATATAATTTTTTGTTGAATATAGTTCTTTTTAAGAAAATACAATTCAATATAACAAGGTTAAACTGTCTGTGAAATGTGAGGCAAAACTTGAAATAAAACGTCTATGTTATTTTCATCTTATTTTAGCGAAGTTAATTATCACTCATCATTAAACTTGAATATAACGTATGAAATTGAATAACGAAAATTTGCTATTTGGGTGAAAAAAAAATATAGAAAATTTTTAACTATAAGTTTTTGGTAGATTTTTTATGTCAATATTATAAACCTCCATAAATGAATAAATTTCAAAATACATTGCATGTGTAGTTATTTTTTTTGTAATTTTTTTTGTAATCAAACGGATAGATTTTCCAAATTATAATTTTTAAAATTTTCTATCAAAATATAATTATCAAAGTAATTTTTATATTTAAATGAAAAGCTTAAATTTAATAGTCCTATTTTATTAAATTATATTTGATATTTTTTATAATTATAGTTTTTTTTAATAATTTAATAATTTTTATAATTTAACAAAATTAAAATTGGTAAAGTGAAATTTTTGATATAAATATAAAAGTTAATTTGATAAAAGTTTATTAAGTTATATTTTAATAAAAATGTATAAAATTATATTTTGATAAATCAAATTACAAAAACTATAAGAAAATATTTGGATAAACTATTATGTTTTTTAAAATTTATTAATTACATGTAAATCGTTTATTAAGGATAAATAAATAAAGTGAAAAAAAACTAAAAACTTAATCTGGATATCAGTAAATTGCCTCAACGTTATCATTATTTATATGTAAAAGATTTTAATTGAAAACAAAATTTAAAGAAATAACAGAATTTACTGATTGTCAATTATATTTCCAGATGATAATAATAAGAAAATTTGCGAAAAGGATGCATTTAAGCGGAATTTTAGAGGAAGCGTAACTCACTTGATAGGGCCAACTGGGCCAACAATGGCGGATTTCTTAGCAGACGACGAAGTTTGCCGTACTTCCCTAATCTAGAGCTTTAAGTTTCAGCGATTAGCATCGCCATCTGATGAGAAAATAACAAACGTCTGAAGGAGATCTCCGGTCACCAGCTCCTTTCTCGCTGTTCACTGTTGCGGTTGCCATGCATCGTAACGTGTCTTCTAGAGTTTCAGGATGCCTTAATGATGGAAAAAATCACTCCTAGAATCACTTGGCACCTTGTCCCAAATCAGACGAACTTAGGAAACAGTGGATAGCTTAAATTAAGAAAGATGGTGAACCAAAGTTTAAAGTGACAGAGGCGAGCGTTGTTTACTCTGCTCATGTTAAAAAGACCGTGATTTTCGCCAGCTTTTGCATTCCCACAAAAAAATATTTGAAACCTAGAGCAGTCTTATCGTTATTTCATTGGATCCCCAAGAGACTGACAAGACAGTAATGCATTTTAAAAAACACCAGTATAGCTCTAATCAGGGATTTCAGTCAGTTGTGCTGCTTTATAATGCAATTCTAAGACTACATCAAAATGATGACTGTTTGTACTTAACCTGCAAATAAAGAAATGGCACTTTCATATGCACTCAGATATATTAACCTTTATCAACAAAAACAAAAAAATATATTCTGAATATTCACATAAATGAAATGCATTTGACTAGGTTTTATTTCATCGTACTAACAACTCGCTTGAACATTAAAGCATTTTTTTTATTGGGCTTCAGAGGTTGTACATTTTGAATAGCATTTTATTTGCCCATCAGGGCATTCCCAATATGCATCTTGAATTTCTTCATAGCTGAACAAAATGCACGCAAGAGAATAACCACCTTATTGAGAACACCTAACTCTAATTTTAGAGCAAACGTCTTTCCTTCAAGATGCGTATTTTAACATCTTGCATGTACCCTTCGTCTGAGAGATAACTTGATAATTTTATTTGATTTCATTACCTTATAAATAACTAAATAGAGAGAATAGATTTACCTTAAAAACTCTGTGGATAGTTGAATACATAAGAGATGAAGGAAGGAAAATCCACTTGTTCACAAACATAAATTTAATACAAGATTGTGGGCAAGTGGAGTTTCCTTCCTTCATCTCTTATGTGTTCCTTCATCTCTTATCATTACCTTATGTTGTTGGACAACTTTATATAAGATGATATCGTCTAAGATTAGAAAATTTTCAGATTGATTTCCCATAGCAAAATTTCATTCATTATACCGTTCTTCGCGTAAATGTTCTCCTTGTTTCTATCTCCTTGGGCGTTTTTCCATGCTCTCACAACGCGGCGCTATATCTTCTGCGCATGCGTCGAAGATGCTGTGAAACTTGTTTATTGTTCTCTCCAATGGGACTCAGTTCATTTTGCACTGCAGGGACGAGGCCTTCTTCTTTCAACGAGAACTCGCTTCTTTCGTGTCGTTCTGCAAAATCAAGACGATTATTAACATTGGATGAAGAGCTCGCTTGAAAAAATAAAAGCTCCGGCTATCATTTAACTTTCTAGAAGCTGGACGGCGTTTGCATAATGATATCGAAGATAACTGCTCTGGTTCATTCTCCACAAATTCATTTCCTGCGTTTCCCGAAGGGCCAATATTATTTTCTCGAATATTCTGCAGATCCGATATTTTCGTCGAGTTCGCATTTGAAGCTTGAGAAGATAGCCATCCTTGTCTCTTCTTTTGCGACCGTCTCCAAGCGACTCTCGAGCCCGTCTTCCCTTGATATTTTTCTTCTTTCACGTGAAGACGCTGGCTGAACCACTCAACGGAAGGGTGAGGGCGAACTCGAGCGATGAACTTTGTACCAGAATATCTTCGTCCTGAAATTTCGAATCCACGACTCCCCTCTTCCTCGCTGTAAGCTTTCGCTCTCGACGAGAAACCACGTGACACATAAACAGAGAAAGTTTTAGCGTACCACCAATTCAAGGATGTTCCGTGAATACCAGAATTTATGGCAAAGAATTGTAGTTGTAAAACAGCCTCAAGGAACATTGCAATTCAGCGTGGAGACTGTGCAATGTTCCCTCCATGATATGGGCTTTAAAAGCCGACGCCCAACACAAGTACCCTCGATGAAGGCGCGGCACAGTTATGCGCTTCGCCTTGGATCGGAGACACATGATGACACAAGATGACTGGAAACTGACGGCCTGGTTTGTCGAATTATGTTTCCGAATGTTTCAGACTGATGAGAGCTCCTGCCAAACAACTATTTTTTCCCATTGACAAATAATTACACATTATGATCCAAAAGCCTCAGTATAGCCTTTTATTTCCAAAATGGACATTGAAAAATTCAATATCACTATGGAACAATTATAATTGTTCGTCACTGGCTTGACATCCAGATTAGTGCATTGGTTAGTATGGTCCCATGGAATGGTCTTCGAGAACGGCCGATCTCACACCCCTGGACTTCATTCTGTGAAGATACTTGAAGCAACGCGTTTAAGCAGAGAAAATCAGCGATGGTCCTCCATATGAAAGGGATGCTTCGACAAAATGTCACCGAGTGTGGAAGTATCTCGTGATTGAACAAGGCGTCTGGTACTCTCAATGCAACATGTAGGACAGCACCTAAGCCAGTGGTGAGTGATCAGTGGTCATCCAAGTTCCCAGGGGCACCCAGTTTTGCTTTAAGACATACAGAGCAGAGTGCGAATTGCAGCAACAGATTAACAAATATGAACAACAGATTACCACAAATGATCATGTTCATGCATTGTCAACTAAGAAGAGAGTTGTATCATCGAAGCTCACTACAGCAGAGCGAAGGTAAATCTAAAGTAAGTTTACTAGACAAAGAATTTATTTAGGCTTTGTTCCATACATGGAGAGATGGGTACATTTAAAGAGAGGTATTTTTAATTTTTATATCATAAATTTTAACTGTACTATTTTTATGCTTTTTCATTTGTTCATTTTTAATCAACATTCACATAACATTATTGCAAAATTTCAAAGAAGGGAATTTGGGTCTAAATTTTCCAGTGATATAGCCCGGTTGTTAAGATACATTTCATATTAATCTGATAGGTCATCCCAAATCTATATATATATAAATGAATTGCTGTTCGTTAGTCTCGCTAAAACTCAAAAACGGCTTGACGATTTGAATAATTTTTTTTTGTATTGTTTCCTCTAATACAGGGGTGGTTTATAAAAATAAAAATAGCGAAAACCAACCCCTAAGGGGGGGAAAGGGGGATTGAAAATTTGTTAACACATTAACTGGTGTTGCATTGTATACTTAACACAATAACTAGTGTTGCCTAGTATACTTAACACATTTACTGGTGTGGCACAATTTAATTAACCATATTAACCTCTTTTAGGGAAGGGGGGTAACGAATTGTAGAGTGTGCTATCCATGAAGCGTTATATCTCCACCATGACCTACCTAAAACTTCCCAGGGTCCATTGGAATTACCATGAAAAATTTCATCAAGATTGGTCTAGCCATTTTGAGATGCATAGCGAACAGATAGGTCCATGTGTGCTTCTTTCTTATATAAATCTATAGTTAATTTTAATCTTGATGAAATTTGCAGATTTGATCTTCAAAGCAAGAAGAAGGTCATTGTCTAAATGAGATTTCGAAAAAATAATATTTATCGATAACTAGAAGAGGTACCCGGCGTTGCCCGGGATAATTACACTTGTAGACCAATGCTCTTTCTTTTCTTTGGTGGCATTACGATAGGTATGAATCAATATGGTTCCTTCGAAAGATTATTAAATAGCACAACATAGATAAATCGTATGCTTTTTTGGTTTGATGATTCGAGTTGATGTATTTTTTAGGTTATGCACTGCTCAAAGGTGCCAAACACACACACACACACATACACAAAGAAAGACACACTTTACCCAGTCGTCTGAACGCTTGTTAGGGAGCTGAAGGAAGACACGTGTACCTCCTTTGCCTCATCGAGAGAGACTGCCCTATCTATATCGTCTAATATATACATTTGCTGTTCATTGTGAATAATTCTTGGAAACGAATGTTCTGTCATTGCATCATCATTTTATGTTCATTGTTATAATTCTTTGAATAATTTTGTGCTCATTGTATTTGGTGAATTGCGCATTGAGACTATTGTTGATGCGAACACGACGGGCCTATTGTTGCACAAACTTTGCCTTGCATTGTTGATCATGAGATATCTGTTACTGGTCCGAGCGTAGTGTGAATTGCGTGTTGACACGATTGTTAATACCTATTGTTGCACAAACTTTTCCTTTCATTGTTGGTCATGAGATATATATTGTTGGTCCGTGCAGAGTGTTTGCGAATTGCGTGTTGATACCATTGTTGATACTTATTGTTGCAAAAACTTTGCCTTGCATTGTTGGTCATGAGATATTTCTCATTAATATGCCCTGCCATAACCATGAATATCGATTTTTTTATAAATAATAATTATTTTTTCGAAATCTGAGGTAGACAGTGACCTTCCTCATGCTTTGAAGGTCATGTATGCGAAATTTTATCAAGATCGGAATAAAATTGTAGATTTGTATAAAAAACAAAGAAACAAACCCACAAACAAACAAACATCCTTCTTTATATATATAGATAGACTAGCAAAGGTGCCCGGCATTGCCCGGGATAATTACACTTGTAGGTAAACAGAACAATCTCAAAAAATTAAATTAAATTTTGCAATATCTTAAAAATAAACACATGAAAATGCTTAGAATTAGTACAGTAAAAATTCTTAATGAAAATTCGAAAAAAAGGCTCACAATGGCTGGACCTCTCCAATAATTTCTTACTCACGTAATCTTACCTCAGATGTATACTTAGTGTTGTTGCAATTTCCACTCTTCTCTCGATGTGTTGAAGCAAAACTTGGCCATTCATCACTTTGTGCAGTCTAGCGCTCGCCGATTCTTCTATTTACTTGCTTCCCATTTGCTCAATACATCACGGAGCTAACTGTCGTCTTTCCACTCTTTCTCAATAGTCTGCTAACTCTCCATTATCTCCAGTTACTCATCATTTTTAAAGATTTTCAAGAAATTGTTAAGTACTAAGAACTCTCTTTTCTAAGAAAAGCCTGAATAACAGGAATTC
>JAHWFO010008089.1:0-18331 GCA_023313115.1 Rhysida immarginata | reverse complement strand
ACAAACTTTGCCTTGCATTGTTGGTCATGAGATATTTCTCATTAATATGCCTTGCCATAACCATCAATATCGATTTTTTTTATCGATATTTATTATTTTTCCGAAATCTGAGGTAGACAGTGACCTTCCTCATGCTTCGAAGGTCAAGTATGCGAAATTTCATCAAGATCGGAATAAAACTGTAGATTTGTATAAAAAACATACAAACAGACCCACCCACCCACACACAAACATCCTTCTTTATATATATAGATAGATATAAAGAAGGATGTTTGTTTGTGGGTTTATTTGTTTATTTTTTATACAAATCTACAGTTTTATTCCGATCTTGATAAAATTTCGCATACATGACCTTCAAAGCATGAGGAAGGTCACTGTCTACCTCAGATTTCGAAAAAATAATTATTATTTATAAAAAAAATCGATATTCATGTTTATGGCAGGCCATATTAATGAGAAACATCTCATGACCAACAATGCAAGGCAAAGTTTGTGCAACAATAGGTATCAACAATGGTATCAACACGCAATTCACAAACACTCTGCACGGACCAACAATATATATCTCATGACCAACAATGAAAGGAAAAGTTTGTGCAACAATAGGTATGAACAATCGTGTCAACATGCAATTCACACTACGCTCGGACCAGCAACAGATATCTCATGACCAACAATGCTAGGCAAAGTTTGTGCAACAATAGGCCCGTCGTGTTCGCATCAACAATGGTCTCAATGCGCAATTCATTAATAACAATGAGCACAAAATTATTCAAAGAATTATAACAATGAACATAAAATGATGATGCAATGACAAACATTATAGTCCCTTCGCTCTATATTGTAGTGATTGAGTTATTATTTAACCAATTTGGAGGTTTAATTTAGCTTTTTGAGGTTGTTCCGTTTACCTACAAGCGTAATTATCCCGGGCAACGCCGGGTGCTCTGCTGGTATATAGATAATTCATGGATTTAAATTCAAATTATGGACCAAAAATATATATCTCCTGACGAACAATGCAAGGTAAAGTTTGTGCAACAATAGACTGTTCTGTTTGTTTCAACAGTACTGATAGCAACACAATTCTAAAAATGATATGGCATTGGAGAAAAATTCGAGAAAATATACCAGATTCCGCCAATCAAATATTTATGAATGTAAGACATGTACATTAAGACATGTAAATGAATCTCATGACTGATCATTTTGTAAATTTCATTAACAAAAATATTGTGAGGACATACGACTTACATGCATAAATCGAGGACCGCCCTTTTATAAAATACTAGCAGAGGTACCCGGCGTTGCCCGGGATAATTACACTTGGATGTAAACAGAACAATCTCAAAAAATTAAATAAAATTTTGCAGTATCTTAAAAATAAACACATGAAAATGCTTAGAATTAATACAGTAAAAATTCTTAATGAAAACTCGAATAAAATTTTTTTAAAGGCTCACAATGGCTGGACCTCTCCAATCTTACCTCAGATGTATACCCAGTGTTGTTGCAATTTCCACTCTTCTCTCAATGTGTTGAAGCAAAACTTGGCCATTCATCACTTTGTGCAGTCTAGCGGTCGCCGATTAATCTATTTACTTGCTTCTCATTTGCTCAATACATCTCGGAGCTAAAGGAGTGCTTCCTCTGTCGTGTTTCCACTCTTTCTCAATAGTCTGCTAACTCTCCATCATCTCCAGTTACTGATCATTTTTAAAGATTTTCAAGAAATTGTTAGGTACTAAGAACTCTCTTTTCTAAGAAAAGCCTGAATAACAGGAATTCTATGCATTGTTACAAATTGAAACTTATCCATATTACATCATCATTTTATGTTCATTGTTATAATTCTTGGAAAGATTGCTTTAACATTACATCATCATTCTGTGCTCATTGTTATTGGTGAATTGCGTGTTGAAACCATTGTTGATACCTATGGTTGCACAAACTTTTATTTGCATTGTTGGTCATGAGATATATATTGTTGGTCCGTGCAGAGTGTTTGTGAATTGCGTGTTGATACCATTGTTGTAAAAACTTTGTCTTGCATTGTTTGTCATGCGATATTTCTCATTAATATGCCTTGCCATAACCATGAATATCGATTTTTTATCGATATTTATTATTTTTCCGAAATCTGAGGTAGACAGTGACCTTCCTCATGCTTTGAAGGTCATGTATGCGAAATTTCATCAAGATCGGAATAAAACTGTAGATTTGTATAAAAAACGTACACGCAGACCCACAGACAGACCCACAGACAGACCCACAAACATCCTTCTTTATATATATAGATAGATAATCTTCTTCGGGCTTTCTAATTTCCTGACCATAATTTAAAGTTTCGCGTAATGGTCGTCAGCATACAGTTGGAAGGGTTTTCCTCCTCTGAGAATCAGTGAGAAGGCGTCGGAAATTTTAACAATACATATAATTCCAGCCCTTTGTGCTTTTCTTAGAATTGATAGTTGTTAGAATGTAATATTTTCTTGAAAAGCTTTAAAAATGAGCAGTAAGTGGAAATAATGGAGAGTTAGCAGACTATTGAGAAACAGTGGAAAGGCGGCAGAGAAAGCAGCCCTTTCACTCGGTGCTGTATCAATTTTTCCAGCACGCTGCTTCAACTAAACAAGTGGTGAGTGATCCTGTGGCCGTCGATGCAAATGTATCAACAGAATAAAATGCGACTGCCAGATCACAACAAGTGATGAATGCACCAGTTTTGCTTCAAGACTTCGAGAGCAGAGTGTGAATTGCAACAGTTTACCAATTAGAAAAATTGATGGAAAAATTCCGCGACCTGGATTCGAACCAGGAACCCCGACTGTCATGGTCGACGCCTCTATCAATTGGGCTATCACAGACACTTGAACAGCCATGTTGTCACTAAGTGTCTTAAAGACAACCAAGTTGTCAAGAAGAAAAGCCCAATGGGAGGTGGGCACCCGGTTCACAGATCGTGAAATTCTCCTATCCAAGCCATCAGAAAGTTTGATGAACACACAAAAAGAAATAAAGAAATTAAACTGAAGCAAACGCCAAACATTAGGTAAAGATTACATGGTTGTCTTTAAGACACTTAGTGATAGCATGGCTGTTCAGGTATCTGCGATAGCCCAATTAGTAGAGGCGTCGACCATGACAGTCGAGGTTCTGGTTCGAATCCAAGTCGCAGAATTTTTCTCTCCATTTTTCTAATTAATATCATTTACCTGATGAAAATAAAAATATAATTTCCTTTACTGGCAATAATGCAAAAAATTCAGAGGACCGAAATCTAATTTTTATAAGGAAAAAGGATGTGGATATGTTAATATGTGGATATTTCTTGCAATATCATTTACCTGGTGCTTGGAGTTTGCTCAAGTTTAATTGTTTATTTCCTAACAGTTTATCAGTTGTTGGAATTACAGAATACAGAGACACAGACGATCATGTACATCCATCGCCAGCCAGGAAGAGAATTTTGGAATTGTGGAATTTTAAGATAAACAAATGAATTTTTAAAGGTCAGGTCACACAAAATAGAAGAACTTGGGCCATAGCCAGGGCTGAAAAAATGTCAGATCGAACTATTGTTTCATTTTTATTCTATTTCCTCCCAATTTCGTAGCCATGTTTCTCTAGCACTATGGTAAACTCGCTCAGCTATACACAACATTCCAACACAGGGAGAACTGTTACAGGGCCATCCATTAGAAACATTTTAAAAGTTTTTTTTTCAGTTTTTCTATATGAATATTTACTGTTTTAATGTGTTAATTTTTACTGTATATTCCCATTCAGATATTGCAAACTTTCATCAAAAAAAGCCCGAGCAACGCCGGGTATATCAGCTAGTATAGGATAAATAAAATCCTGGAGGATTCCTTGTTATCGGCTTGATTTTTTATATAAAGTTGGCTAGACCTATTTTCATAATAAACACTTTTCTCTTAATTAAGGAACTTCTTTCTTATATATTTTTTAATGTTTATTAGAACAGTTATTATAAAATTTTAGAAAAACTTAAGAATCGATATATTTTTCGAAATATTTAAAACGAATGGAGTAAAAATTCTGAAACAGACCACTGCAAAACGAGTTTTTAGCAGCGACTGACAAGTTAAAATGTGTGGAAGACTTTTCTCTTCTTTAGGTTATGTTTATGGCAAGCACAGTGGATTGAGCCTGTGCTATGCATGGCTCTATCACTGTGCCTGGGAAAGGAGGTTGTAACACCTTTCGAAGGACTCGGAACCATCAGTCCATGGCATAACCTGAGCCTCATGGATGGACCTGGTTGGGATGACGGTATATTGTTCCCTTCGAAAGATGTAGTTCCTCCACCCAAAAAATCCTTTAGGAGCTGTGAAGAGGAAGACAATGCACACATGCATTTCTTGGTCTGTTTGGTTCAGGAAACATTTGTGTCCTGGGGTTAGCAGAACTCATGGAGCAGATCTGGTCGGTTGGTGATCATCGGGTGGAATGGTGGGATCTTCCACAATGAACTGACATCGTTAATGAAAATATTCAAACACATGGCCACTTTTATGAAACGCAGGAATATTGTCTAGAAGCTGATGTGCTTTATGGTGAAGGTTCAGCGTAAAACACATCAGCTTGTACAATGTAATGAAGGTTCAATTTCACCTCTGCGATTTACAAAAAAAAATTGCGTTTTTAACAATGCATAGAATTCCTTTTGTTTGGGCATTTCTTAGATATTGCAGTTGTTGGAACGTAACATTTTCTTCGAAATCTTAAAAATACACAGTAACTGGAGATAATGGAGAGTAAGCAGGCTAATGAGGAACTGATTGAGTGGCGAGTGACCAGTGGTCATCGAAGTTCCCAGGGGGGTTTTCGACGATGAAAGGAATTCCACGGAAGAAACATCGACTGCTAGACCACTCTGTTATAAAATGCTAAATTTCACTTTAAGACATAGAGAGCATAGTGCGAATTGCAACAATATATTACACAAATGACCAGATTCATGCACTGTTACCCAAGTAGAGAGTATTGTCATCGAAAATCACCACAGCGGAGGGAAGGTAAATATAAGTTGGAATTCGATCAAACTTTAACGGTAAACACAGTTTTATGTACCCTATCATTCCCCCAAACTTCATTATCCTAAGTGTTATAGAACCTGAGTTATTATATTGATCAATGTTAGTGGCGGCATTTTTATTTCTGTTCATATCTCGGTTATCGTTCAAATTCGATATGAACTTTTTTGCTTACAATCATCCATATTACCTCCTCTAAAAGTTTGTGACAGGATTTCAGACTCGCCCTATATATTTTACTTTTGTTATACTTACATAATGTACCGTTTCTACTATTGTTTTTAACATTACAGGATATTTATCATATTAAAAATATGATTCCTAATTTAAATAGGTTGATAGTGAATATTTAGAAAAACCTTTTTAACGTTATGAAGGCCGACCGAGAAAACCTGAACAAAATATGCAATATGAAAACCTGGAACGAAATGAGAATTCGCGAGGAATTCGAGAGATCACTCTTTATCGCGATCGAGAGCGATACACAATGACGAAACACAGATTTTCCGATTTCTGCGGGTTTTTGTTAGATCTGGATGAGGAAAATATTTTTTTTCACTATTTATTAATTAATATTGGAGGTAATGGCGTGAAAAAACCCTCCAAAGACCATTTTCCAGTTATTATTATAAAATATTTTTGCCGAGTTTTTTTGCTTATTTTTTGCGGATCGTTGGATGGCGCAGAGATCGAATGTCAGATTTCAGATTTTTAAAATTTGCGATAATAGAGAGTTAGTTTTTTTTCGTTACGAGAAATTTTTCGTACGAAAACGAAAAATTTTACATCACCTCCGTTAAGTGTTTCTCGTAACGCACAAGCATGGCTTACAGAGAACAGCCATTCGTTATTTAGATGTATATACTCATGCGTACATATATTTAAGCAATGAATGCTTGTCGTCTATACATCCGTGCCCGTGCGTTAGGAAAAAAAACTTAACGGAAGTGACGTATAATTTTTCGTTTTCGTGTATATTTCTTGTTAACGGCAAATCTGCAATCTTGTGTTTTTTTTCGTATCGAATGCGAATCGAAACAACCAACGAGATATAATACTTGTGTACAAGTGGCGCCATCTAGTGTCAGAAAGGGAATATTTTTTAACGTTAGGAAATAAAGCAAGTACGCTAAATTCAACTGTATTACCCTAGGTGAAGTATAAAATACTCAGAGGGATTCCATTTTCCATAAATAGATCATTGAGGGTGATAACTGGTTGCTAACTGACTCATTTTGGCAAATAACAAGGCACAAACAGGCACTCGACTAACCGAGAGAACTATAAGACGGAGGATTTTTGGCCGGATGTTCTCGCTATGCACAAACTGCGCATGAACAAGGATCTCGTTACGCAAACGACATTTGCAACGAGATCGAAAAATTTTTTCGTGAATTTTTTTCGTCATGTACGAGAATCGTCTAACTTTAACGGAAGTGACGTCAAATTTTTTCGTTTTCGTACGAAAAATTTCTCGTAACGAAAAAAAACTAACTCTCTTAACTCTCTAATCTTTGAGATTTTTTTATAGATTTGTGAGATTTGTGGGACGGTGTACGAGATTTTTACGTATGACGGACCCCTTGGAAGTATAGCGAATCCTCCCGCTACTGCTCGTAACATTTTGATGTCATAGGGAGGGGGCTGAGGGTGCTGCAGCCCCCGGCCCTCGAAATTGGCCATCATGTCAACTAAATCTGTTACATGGGGGATGCTGTATTGGGCCATCCCCCCCAAAAAAAATTTCTGGGTACGGCCCTGGTAGGCCCTATACAGAGGACGGCGGGAAAAATATAGCGAATCCTCTAAGGTGGCCTGGGGCCCCTCAGGAGCCACTTGCATGAATT
This sequence comes from Rhysida immarginata, assembly GCA_023313115.1. NCBI lineage: Eukaryota > Metazoa > Arthropoda > Chilopoda > Scolopendromorpha > Scolopendridae > Rhysida > Rhysida immarginata. Next base: position 11,424 of record JAHWFO010008089.1, on the reverse strand, counting down.
TCATGGTTTCTTTTTTATCTTTTGAACAAAGAGGGCAAAAATCCTGAAATTTCGTAAATTTGTAGTGCGGTTCTAAAAAAATAAATATACAAGAAAAGTGATATAAGCCTTTAGAGCCCCGCCGGAGGTCCCGAGGCCCCAAATACAATTGAAGCTATAACATCAGGGAAGAGGAAGAACTGATGTAATTCTTCCCTGATAACATTTGAACGGAACGACCAGAGATTCTTAATACTAACGAGATATGACGTTAACTCATTTTCCATTGTTGCCTTTGTAATTCCGTGATAGCAGAGGCCTCTGGTGTAGTGAGATAAAGCAAAAGTATCGTTCAGATATTGTTTCATGCGAGCATCGCGAGAAACTGACGTCATTATGTAACATGCATAAATGACGTCTCTTCTTTTCGCAATTTTATAGCTTAGTGACGTAAATTGCATTCATAGACTCTTTACTTTCAAATTTTGATTTATTTAATGTTGGCATTGAAATAAAGAATTGAATTAATAAACAAAATATTGGAAATTTATTCGTGTTATTGTTATTTTAGAAAATAAAAGAGATACATTTAATAAATAAATTAATAAGATACAATAAGAAATTAACAATATTTAAGAATAAATATTAATAAATAATAAATAAATGAATAAAATGCAATTAAAAATTAATAAATACACATTATTTACAAGCATATTCATTTTAGAAATGGAAGTGTAATTATATTATACGTATACGTATACAGAGAAATAATAAAATTAATGATGAAATTTTTTTATAAACTTAAAATTATATAAAGTTATTATTTCTTATAGTTTTTATTATATACTAGCAGAGGTACCCGGCGTTGTCCGGGATAATTACACTTGTAGGTAAAGAGAACAATCTCAAAAAATTAAATTATAACTCCCAATTGGTTAAATAATAACTCAATCAATACAACACAGAGCAAAAAGACTATCCATTCTATGAAAAACAGGAATTCTAGGTGATATACGGGGACATTATCTAAACTCTTCTTGACTTGCCTCACCACTGCGGAGCATCACCAGATATTTTAGATTCAAGTTTTTCTTGCAATTGACGTCGAAGCTCTTATACCCTCTTGCTCTATTCGAAACTCCCGTTGTTCAGATGTTTCAAATGCCCGTATAGCTTTTTCTGTTTTAGTTGCAGAGTTTCTATGACCAATACTCGTTCTTTCTCTTTCCTTTCCAGACGCATTAATTTTTGCCAGTCGACTGGTTGTTTGATAGGGAGCTCAAGGGAGACACGCGTGACTCCTTTGCCTCATGAATAGACGCTGCCTTATTAATGTTCTGTCACTGCATCGTCACTTTATGTTCATTATTAATAATTCTTGGAAACGAACGTAACACGAATAAATTTCCAATATTTTGTTTATTAATTCAATTCTTTATTTCAATGCCAACATTAAATAAATCAAAATTTGAAAGTAAAGAGTTTATGAATGCAATTTACGTCAGTAAGCTATAAAATTGCGAAAAGAAGAGACGTCATTTATGCATGTTATGTAATGACGTCAGTTTCTCACGATGCTCGCGAGAAACGATATCTGAATGATACTTTCAAAAAAGCAAATTCTAATCCGTTTTTATGAAATGTTTGGATCTGATGTGCTACTATAGTGGCTAGAAGAATAGTGTGGCAGCGAGCGTTCAAATCTGAATCCTCGAATGATGATGCCGCCAGATGGCAGCTTCATCAACATAGTAGCTAAACATCCAAATAAGGCTCCATTAATTTCTTCGTAAAATGTATAAATTTGATTTATTATTTCATATTCATTCCAGAACATTACATAATATACCATTTTAATAATATTTCGACCCCCCCCCCCTTTTTGTTTAAATTTAGAGATGATTTTGCAGTATTTTTTAATTTCAAATGATTTTATTCTTTTTCAGTTATAATTGGTATAGAGAAATACACGACCGTTTCACACTGAGTTATTTTCTTTAGATAAGTTTTCGATTTCTTCATCCGATTTTAGTTTTGCAATAAAACAGCACCCCTCTCCTCTTACTGTTGCATTTTAAAATTTCAAGAACCACTTTACTATCTACATTATTCATTTATTTTTTTCTTTATGTAAAATCTAAGAAAATCAGAATAATTTTTATAAATTCCTTTTTAAAATAATAAAATGCAATCAAAGCAGCTTTAAATACAAATTTATTATATTTCTTACTTTTTTTAAAAAAATAATAAGAAAACTTTTTTTTCAAACCTATTAACCTAAAATATCTGATACTTAAATATTTTATCATCACATAAAAAAGTAATTTGGTTTTTAATCATGTAATAAATGAATTTTATATGAAAAAAAGACATTTTCTTTATATCTCTATGTATTTTTCAATATTGTGCATTTCACATATGAGGCCTTCCGAATTAGAGGGGCGAACGCCTCATTTGTTGAATTCTTTTTCTCCTGAAACATCTGTGAAAATTCATTTTCTATCATTTGTTAGGTGGCCAGCTGTGTACAGCAATACATGATTAGCTTTTATGTTTATATTTTATTAGACTTAATTTAGCAGATCTACAGGTATTGGACATTGAAACTGAAACACCTTCGCAAATAGCACTGGTTACCCCCAGGGCTGAATAGAACCTTCTGCTAGGTAATTAATCGTATGCATATCAATGAATCACGTGTCAGAGGTCTTGGTAGTCACTCCAGTAGAAAAGTTCGATAGTAAGCTTCAAATTGTCTGTGCAGAGCGCTATAATGGGAGACATATCCGACTTCAAAAGAGGGCAGATTGTTGGGGCGCGTCTAGCAGGTGCATCTGTGTCCAAAACTGCCATACTTTGTGATGTCTCACGTGCTACAGTATCCAGGGTGAGGTGTGCATATGAACAGGAAGGACGAACCACGTCCAGGAGGAGCAACTGCAGGGGAAAACGGAAGTTGTCGGAAAGAGACGTCAGGACATTGACCAGGATTGTTGCACGAAAGCGGAAAACCACCGCAGCAGAAATCACCGCAGAAATGAATACACACCTCCAGGAATCTGTGTGCAGGAAGACAATCCGTCGTTACCTGCATAAATCCAACATCCATGGCAGGGTTGCTATACCGAAGCCTTTCATCAGTAGTACAAATGCCTCCAAGCGGGTTCAGTGGTGCCGGACGCATAAAACCTGGACGTTGGATGACCTCAAACGCGTCATATTCTCGGATGAGTCCAGCTACACTGTCTTCCAAACAACAGGGAGGGTATTCGTCTGGAGGAGCCCCTCTGATGCCTACAACCCAGACTGCTTGGCACACACAATCAAACACGGAGGTGGATCAGTAATGGTCTGGGGTGCAAACTGTGCAGGACCTCTACCGATCCTTCCCAAGACGTGTTGCTGCTGTGCTGGCTGCCCACGGTGCCCCAACACCTTATTAAATAAAGATTTTGGATTTCTACCAGGTGTTTCAGTTTCAATGTCCAATACCTGTAAGTGTAATGCTTAATCACTCAAAATTTAATTCATCTGGCTCGGAAGAGCTCATATTCCATGCTATCTTCATCTTATTAGGGATGGATACCTTCATCCAAATCTGATCTTATATTTCAACTTATTTAAAACAGCAGATTTTTTTCATTTATTGTAACGTTAAAAAGTATCCTCAAGTACTGTGGAAGAGAATTACCTAAAATATACTAAATTTTTATAAATAAAATTAACTCGCCCATAATATATTTGAAAAAAACCTCAATCATCCTAAGATTTCCATCTCATCTCCCGGGTAACTCGCATCTATGTCGATTGCAGCGCCACCGCTACTATCATCAAATCGGGAATCAACCACGTAGCATTGCGAGTAGTAGCCGTTGCCACACTATTCTTCTAGCCACTATATTGCTACCAAATAAGTTAGGTGATAACCCCGGCGTGGCTCGGATTTTTTTTTTTTTGGATTAAATTTTGCAACATCTTGAAAATAAACACATGAAAACGCTTAGAATTAATACAGTAAAAATTATTAATGAAAATTCGAAAAAAATTTTTTAAAGGCTCACAATGGACGGACCTCTCCAAGGATGCCACTGCTCGTCTAAATAATTACTTACTCACGTAACCTTACTTTAGTTGTTGCAGTTTGTGTAGTCTAGCGGTCGCCGATTCTTCTATTTGCTTGCTTACAATTTGCTCAATACAGCACGGAGCTAAAAGAGTGCTTCCTCTGTCATCTTTCCACTCTTTCTCAATAGTCTCCATTTTCTCTCCATTTTCTCCCCAAAGAACTTTCTATCATTGCATCATCATTTTATGTTCATTGTTATAATTCTTTGAAATGAACTTTCTATCATTGCATCATTTTGTGCTCAATGTTATTGGTGAATTGCGCATTGATACCATTGTTGATGCGAACACGACGGGCCTATTGTTGCACAAACTTTGACTTGCATTGTTGGTCATGAGATATTTCTCATTAAAGGACAACTGACATCAAAATTTGACATTTATATTTTTTGTCCTAAAATTATAGAGGACATTGAAAAAATAAATTCTGTACAAAAAGTTTTCAAATATCACTATTATTTTAAGAGTTATTTATTTTAAAAAATTAGCGCCTGACGTCAGAGGCGAGTACGTCCAAGACCTCCTAGAAAGAAAGCCTGTGCACTGAAAATTCATACATTGTTACATGATCATAAAAAGACATTCGTATTTCTACCAATAATAAGCCCTGAGTTATGACTTCTTATGTCAAATTTTGATGTCAGTTGCCCTTTAATATGCCCTGCCATAACCATGAATATCGATTTTTTATCGATAATAATTATTTTTCTGAAATCTGAGGTAGACGGTTTGAAGGTCAAGTATGCAAAATTTCATCAAGATCGGAATAAAACTGTAGATTTGTATTCAATACTCACAAACAAACATCCTTCTTTCTATAGAAAGATGATGACTAAAATATGAAAATCTCTGAAATAATTTAACTTTTTTTTACATTTGGAATATTTTAAATTAAAAATTAAAAGGAAACCAACAAATTTTAAACATGAACAATAGATATCCACTGTACTATATGTAGAATTTTTTTTAAGAATTTAGTGTTTTTGTGCTGATAGACTTTGAACAATACAAAGAATGTTGTTTAAACAATATCTCACGATACATCGTTGATTTTTGGCCATTTTTAAATTCAACTTGCATTTATAAGCCTATCCAGGAATAAATGACATGTGCTCTTGGTCTAACATTTCCGTTATTAAACCGAAACTAAAAGTCAGATTTGTAAAATGAAAACAGTTTCTGACATACAATTGGCCGTGACATCGCAATGACGTCATAAATGAGGCTATCATCTGGTGTAGAAGGATAAAGTACATATGCGCAAACAAATCTGCGCATTACATCAAACAACAGTGGTTGTCATATCATGTTAGTATTAAGGATCTCTGGGAACGACCTAGGAACCTGAAATTTTGTATATTTTTAATGTGGTATCAAAATAATATAGCAAATACATAAGAAATGTGAAGTAGGCCTATGGTGTCCGCCAGAAAACCCTGAGGCTTCAAATACAAATCAAGTTATAATTTTTGAACGGAAAGGTCTAGAAACCTGAAATTTTGTATATTCATAGTGTGGTATTGCAATATATAGGCCCCAGCAAAGCCCCACAGGCCTCAAACACGAGCACAGCTACAACTTTTAAATGAAAAGGTCTAGAAATCTGAAATTTTGTTTACTTATAGAAAATTAATTTAAAACTTAGCTAATATACACTAAAAACGGGTATAAGGCTCTTGGCTCTTGGCTCTTGACAGGGACCCTCAGCCCCCAGTCACAAATGAAGCTGTAACTTTTGAACCGGAAGTCCAGAAATCTGAATTCTTGCATATAGAATTCTTTTGAATTCTTGGTGTGATACTTAAAATTTTAGCTCTTATACACTAAATCTTAAATAGTCCTCTGGGCCCCTGGCAGGGGCCCTAAACACAAACGGAGCTATAATGTTTGAACAAAAAGGCGTAGAAATCTGAAAATTTGTATACTTATAGTAATTTACTAAAAAATTTAGCTAATATACACGAAAAACTGGTATAAGGCTCTTAGTCTCCACAGAGGCCCTGAAGCCCAAATCACAAATAAGCTCTAACATTTGAATAATAAAAAGGCCTAAGAACTTGAAGTTTTATATTTTTACAGTTATATATTTTTAAAAATTATAGACAATATACAAAATTATAGGCCTCGGGGCCCCTGGAGGCCTCAAATACTATAAAAGCCCTACGGTCCTGAAATTTTGTTTAATCATAGTCTGGTATTTAAAAATTTATCTAATCTATATAATAAATTATATAAGTCTCTTGGCAGATGCCTTGCGGCCTCAGTCTTATTTCAAGCTTTAAATTTAAAACCAGACGTCCAGAAACCTGAAATGTTTTATATTTATAATGTGTTGCTTAAAATTTGAGCTATTACACACCAAAATTGATATAGTTCTTTGATGCCTTGGCAGGGGCCGCGAGGCTCCAAATACAAATCAAGCTATAACTTTTGTACGAAAAGGCCTAAGAATCTGAAATTTTGTATTTGTGCCCCTCCATTTACTATAGTCGCGAGCCGCTACTGCTCATAACATTTTGATGCTAAAACCCTTTTATCGTTGGATAACGATGCCTTAACAAATTTTTTAAGTTTTATAGAAACCATTAGAATAAACGTTAAAAAGAGAAAACTTTTCATTACTAAAATAGGACTAGCCGAATTTACATAAAATTCAAACTGATAACAAGGAATCATGCAGGATTTTCTTATTCCTCTTGCTGGGTTGAACTGCCTCATATTAATATGATATGTATATTAACCACAAGATTAATATACAGGATAATATAGACCCTTGCTCCCTTCGATGAAATTTTGCAATAGTGTAATGTGAATATTCACTAAAAATTAAAACATGAAAAAGCCTAATAATAATACAGTTAAAATTTATGATGAAATGACTAAAAATACTTCCCAACCCTCCAAATGTGGAACAAGTAACCCAAATAAATTCTTGTTCTAGAAAACTTTCTTTATACTTATTTTCGCTCTGCTTTGGTGGTCTTCGATGACAATACTCTCTTCTTGGGTAACAGTGGATGAACATGATCATTTGTGGTAATATATTGTTGCAATTCGCAGTATGCTTTCTATATCTTAAAGTGAAACTTAACCTTTTATAACATACAGCAGTCGATGTTTCTTCCGTTGAATTGCTTGCATCATCGAATTCCCCCCTGAGAACTTCGATGACCATTGGTCAATCACTACTCAATCAGTTCCTCAATAGTCTGCTTACTCTCCATTATCTCCAGTTACTGTTTATTTTTATAGATTTTCAAAAAAATGTTACGTTCAGAGAACTGCAATTTCTAAGAAAAAAAAGGATTTTAATAATAAATCTGTTGCTAAATCTTTATCTATATATAAATAGAAGAGGTACCCGGCGTTGCCCGGAATAATTACACTTGTAGGTATACAGAACAATCTCAAAAAGTTAAATTATAACTCCAAGTTGGTTAAATAATAACTCAATCAATACAGCACAGCGCGAAGGCTCTATCCATTCTTAGAAAAATACTGTAAAGAGGAATTCTAGGAGATATAGCTAGTCTTTATTTCAACCCTTCTTTACTTGCCTCGGATTGAAATGATATCCATTTTCACCACCAGGGAACATCACTGGATTCTTTAAACCCAAGTTTTTATTGCCCTTGACGTAGAAGCTCTTATACCCTCTTGCTTTATTCAGATGCTTACAATCCCCGTATAGATTTTTCAGTTTTAGCTGAAGAGTTTCTCTGACCAATACTCGTTCTTTGTCTTTCCTTTCCAGGCGCATACATTTTTGCCACTCGTCTGGATGTTTGATAGGGAGCTCAAGGGAGACACGTGTGACTCCTTTTCCTCCTCAATAGACGCTGTCTTATTCATGTCCTGTCATTGAATCGTCATTTTATCCTTATTATTAATAATTCTAGGAAATGAACGGTCGCATTATCATAATCTCATTTCAAAAATATTCACTTTCACGCAGAATATAGTCAAAATTTATTTTTATGAAATGTTTGGATCTGCTGTACTACCAAATAAGCTAGGTGATAACCCTGGCGTGGCTTTGTTTTTTTGATTAAATTTTGAAATATCATAAAAATAAACACCATGAATACGCTTAGAACTAATACAGTAAAAATTCTTAATGAAAATTCGAAAAATTTTTTTTAAAGGCTCACAATGGATGGACCTCTAGTCTAAATAATTTCTTACTCACCTAATATTATTTTAGATGTACACTTGATGTTGTTGGAATTCCCACGCTTCTGTCGCGTGGGACCAACAATATATATCTCATGACCAACAATGCAAGGCAAAGTTTGTGCAATATAAATAATTTTCAATTTTTAACAATGCATAGAATTCCTGTTATTCAGGCTTTTCTTAGAAAAGAGATTTCTTAGTACTTAACAATTTCTTGAAAATCTTTAAACATGATCAGTAACTGGAGATAATGAGTTAGCAGACTATTGAGAAAGAGTGGAAAGACGACAGAGGAAGCACTCCTTTAGCTCCGTGCTGTATTGAGCAAATGGTAAGCAAGTAAATAGAAGAATCGGCGACCGCTAGACTACACAAAGTGACGAATGGCCAATTTTTGCTTCAAGACATCGAAAGAAAAAAGGAAATTGCAACAACATCAAGTGTACATCTAAAATAATATTACGTGAGTAAAAAATTATTTAGACTAGAAGGCATCCTTGGAGAGGTCCATCCATTGTGAGCCTTTAAAAAATTTTTTTTTGGTAAATCAAGTCCCGGTATATCACCTAGAATGGATTTTTTTAGTGAAGAGGTAAATTCCTGTCTTTCGGATTTTTCTTAGAATGGATAGTCCCTTCGATATATACTGTAGTGATTGAGTTATTATTTAACCAATTTGGAGGTTTAATTTAGCTTTTTGAGGTTGTTCTGTTCACCTACAAGCGTAATTATCCCGGGCAATGCCGGGTCCTCTGTGTTTTTTGGAAATAAACTGTAATAGTTTTTGCACTGCTAAAACGTGCCAAACACACAAACACACACACAAAGAAACATCTACACACTTTTCCCAATGGTCTGAACGCTTGTTAGGGAGCTGAAGGAAGACAAGTGTATCTCCTTTGCCTCATCAAGAGAGACTGCCCTATCTATATCGTCTATTATATCCATTCCCTGTCCATTGTTACTAATTCTTGGCAACGAATGTTATATCATTGCATCATCATTTTATGTTCATTGTTATAATTCTTTGAAAAGAACTTTCTATCATTGCATCATCATTTTATGTTAACTCTTATAATTCTTGGAAACGAATGTTCTCTCATTGCATCCTCATTTTATGTTCATTGTTATAATTCTTTGAAATGAACTTTCTATCATTGCATCATTTTGTGCTCAATGTTATTGGTGAATTGCGCATTGATACCATTGTTGATGCGAACACGACGGGCTTATTGTTGCACAAACTTTGACTTGCATTGTTGGTCATGAGATATCTGTTGCTGGTCCGCGCGTAGTGTGAATTGCGTGTTGACACCATTGTTGATACCTATTGTTGCACAAACTTTTCCTTGCATTATTGGTCATGAGATATTTCTCATTAATATGCCCTGCCGATTTTTTATCAATAATTTTACCCAAAAAAATTTTTTAAAGGCTCACAATGGATGTACCTCTCCAAGGATGCCTTCTAGTCTAAATAATTTTTTACTCACGTAATCTTACTTTAGATATACACTTGATGTTGTTGCAATTTACTTTTTTCTTTCGATGTCTTGAAGCAAAAATTGGGCATTCATCACTTTGTGTAGTCTAGCGGTCGCCGATTCTTCTATTTACTTGCCTACCATTTGCTCAATACAGCACGGAGCTAAAGGAGTGCTTCCTTTATCGTCTTTCACTCTTTCTCAATAGTCTGCTAATTCATTATCTCTAGTTACTGATCATTTTTAAAGATTTTCAAGAAATTGTTATGTACTAAGAATTCTCTTTTCTAAGAAAAGCCTGAATAACAGGAATTCTATGCATTGAATTCTATATTGCACAAACTTCGCCTTGCATTGTTGATCATGAGACATATATTGTTGATCCTTGCATAGTGTTGGTGCACTGCGTGTTGACACCATTGTTGATATCTATTGTTGCACAAACTTTTATTTGCATTGTTGGTCATGAGATAATTACAAAGGTACCCGGGGTTGCCCGGGATAATTACACTTGCAGGTAAACAGAACAATCTCAAAAATTTAAATTAAATTTTGCAATATCTTAAAAATAAACACATGAAAATGCTTAGAATTAATACAGTAAAAATTCTTAATTAAAATTCGAAAAAAAAATTTTTTAAGGCTCACAATGATGCGTAAGAACAGCCTTAGAAGAAAAGCCTTAATATCAGGAATTCCATGCATTGTTATAAATTGAAACCTATCCATATTGCATCATCACTTTAAATTCATTGTTATAATTCTTGGAAAGATTGCTTTAAAATTGCATCATCATTTTAAATTCATTGTTATAATTCTTGGAAAGATTGCTTTAAAATTGCATATCATTTTAAATTCATTGTTATAATTCTTGGAAAGATTGCTTTAAAATTGCATCATCATTCTGTGCTCATTGTTATTGGTGAAATGCGCGTTGATACCATTGTTGATGCGAACACGATGGGCCTATTGTTGCACAAACTTTGCCTTGCATTGTTGGTCATGAGATATATATTGTTGGTCCATGCAGTGTGTTTGTGAATTGCGTGCTGATACGATTGTTGATACCTATTGTTGTACAAACTTTGCCATAACCATGGAGATCGATTTTTTATCGATATTTATTATTTTTCCGAAATCTTAGGTAGACAGTGATCTTCTTCATGCTTTGAAGGTCAAGTATGCAAAATATCATCAAGATCGGAATAAAACTGTAGATTTGTATAAAAAACAAACAAACAAACCCACAAACATCCTTCTTTATATATAAAGAAGAAGATTTTTACTGTATTAATCCTAAGCATTTTCATATGTTTATTTTTAAGATATTGCAAAATTTAATTTAATTTTTTGAGATTGTTCTGTTTACCTGCAAGTGTAATTATCCCGGGCAACGCCGGGTACCTTTGCTAGTCTTCAATCTATATAAAGAAGGATGTTTGTGTGTGGGTGGGTCTGTTTGTATGTTTTTTATACAAATCTACACTTTTATTCCGATCTTGATGAAATTTCGCAAACTTGACCTTCGAAGCATGAGGAAGGTCACTGTCTACCTCAGATTTCGGAAAAATAATAAATATCGATAAAAAATCGATATTCATGGTTATGGCAAGGCATATTAATGAGAAATATCTCATGACCAACAATGCAAGGCAAAGTT
>JAHWFO010008084.1:0-27919 GCA_023313115.1 Rhysida immarginata | reverse complement strand
TAATTTTGGACAAGAGGTGTTTTCCCTGGTCATTAAGCCATCTTGGTCTATCTTGTTGTTTCGATTAACCTAACCCATTATTCTTCTGTTATGGACTTTTATATAATTACTAGATGATACGCCCAGCGTTGCTCGGGCTGTTTGTATGTTAAAATTTTGCAATATCTGAATTTGAAAAGGAATAAGAACATATGAAAAATCCTTAAGAGTTACTAGCTCATTAGGGAAATTACCTTCACTTTTCCAGCAAAATCTTGAACAGCTGCACGCCAAAGAAACTTTATTCTCTTATTTGTTTTAGAATAATTTCTTACATCTCTCCAAAGATTTTAATAAAAAAATAATGATTTTTATTTATTTATTTATTTATTTGTAACTATCCCCCTTAAAATGTGAATCATTAAGGCAAGCATTGTAACTACCGAAAAAGACTGTACTGTGAATGCACAGCCAAAGTGAACACCTGAAAAAAGTTTAGAATTAATATAGTAAAAATTCATGTTAAGAATCGAAAACACTACTTTAAAAATGCTCCCAATAGATGGCGACACAAAATTGAATCTAAAACCATGCACGAAAAATTGTTTTAAAATGCTTCCAAAGGATGGTGCTGCCATCTGAATATGGATTTTTATCGAATAATATCGAAAAATTATTTTGTTTTTGAGAACTGTCAGATAGACAGTGCTCTTCCTCTTGCTTTGAAGGTCAAGTGGACACAATTTCATCATGATCGGAATAAAACTATAGATTTGTATAAGAGACAAATAAATATACATACATACATACATACATACATAAATACATACATACATACACACACATATATGTGTTTAAGATTTTTAACATATGTGTTTTTAAGATTTTTTTTTAGTCTTTTCCAATTATCTCTAATTTTCATTGTTTCTTTCTTAGGCCTTTCGCGTTAAGCCAACGCCTCCTGAAGATAAGGCCTGAGCGTGAAAACGTCTTACATTGTTACATCATCATCCGAAGATACGTTTAATTGCATTTCAGGACTTATTATTGGTAGTAATGCGATTAAACGTATCTTCGGATGATGATGTAACAATGTATGACGTTTTCGCGCTCAGGCCTTATCTTTAGGAGGCGTTGGTTAAGCCAACACCACCTAAAGAGAAAGCCTGAGCGCGGATACGTCATACATTGTTAAAACGTCATAGGTAGTCATTTTTAATCGCATTTCTACCAATAATTAGCTCTAAATTATGACTAAGTATGATGATGTAACAATGTATGAAATTTTCGCGCTCAGGCTTTTATTTATTTCTTTATGCTTGCATTTACTTTGTTGCTAGCTTTCCTTCGCTTGACGTGTTGCTTCCTCGTGTCCGTGCAGTTTGTTGCGCTCGCAGTTTTAGAAAATTTTGCTGCGTTCGTTTCTGGCTTTGTCAGTTCAGTTCAGGTCGGCTCCTTGACCAACGATGTTGCCCATTTCGTTTTCCTGATGATTGGATTTGTTGTTCAAACCTTGGATTGAGAATAGAAGTCGGTATTGCCTTGCTATAGTTTGAAGCGGAGTACTCGTTATCTCATCAGTTTTGTTTTTTGTCTGCGAGATGCCCTTCACCGAGTGTGTGATTTGTGGATCTCAGCACCTTGAACTGGAACTCTAAGTCTACGTTAAGTCAGCGTTAAATCTACTTCTCCTGGCGTCGGCTAGCAGAATGCGCTAACCCTTCCTCGTTCTTTGGACAGGAGCTCCGTTGTCCCGTCTTTCACGCCGTTGCGGTCAGGTTTACCTTTACTTCCTGTATTAACATTTTACTAGCACTCTTTCTTGTCTTTCTTCCCCAAGTATTATTAGGTTCAGGGTTATTTATTTATTTTTCCCCTCCTTTTGGGTATTACCTTGCCTGTTATCTGGTTAGTGTTTTTATCTTTTCACTAGGACTCCTCGTCGTGCAATTTCCGAAACAGTATTCTGACCTTCAATTTTCTCCTGAATCACTCAGCGTTCCTGCTTTCCTGCTTTGCCAGTGATGTTTCACTTCCTACCTAATCGAAGAATTCCGTGGGACTTGCGTCGCCTCATTCTGCTGTTTTCCTGATATTTTATTTGTTCTTCTTGAAGCTTTATCGTCTGTAATTGTTGAGATTAATTTTTGCTTTTTGTAACTCCTTATCGAATTTGTCATTTGTAAGCTTTTTATTCCCAAACTAATCTTTTTCTTATTGTTTATTTTTGCCTGTTTTTATTTTTATTTTGTACTTTGAATAAAGGAAGGGATTTATTTAGATCCGTGCTTTATTCTTTCTGGGGGATTTATTTAATCAGTTTTTGTCAATTTCATGGGGGGGGGGGGGAGGTTTAAGTTTCTTTGGCTGGGGTGTACCTATGGGTTTTTCCAATTAATTTTAACTTATATCTATGGGGTTTTTTCAAATGATTAACTGAGCGTGCAGAGTATTTCCTTAAACACCTGCACGTATCAGTACTGTAACGATTATAAGATAAAGGGGGAAGCGAAAGGCAAGGGCATCCCGTAGCTCTGACATCTTTAGGCAACAGAGGTTGTTTTCTCGGAGTGATAGTGACTATAAGCATATATAAAAAATCAATATTAACAAATGTTGAACGTAATAATAAGATACGAGAATTTATGGACTTTAACTTATCTTCTGTAGAGGTCTTCGTCGATGGTTCCTTCCAGTTCCGAGGCGTCTTCTCTTCCGAGTAAACTGTCAGGCTAGTCAAAATGTATAAAAAAGGCAAACATTTGAATAAAGATCCACCACAACTACAGGGATTCTGACATAAAATAACCGTGGCTTTATTTTTGTTTCCTTTTAATACGGATTATTTTTATAACACGAAAGTAAACATCAATCCAAGTTCATCCTCTTTAATTCTCCGACGTTTTATTTCTTTTATCGCCCACGGATGTTCAGAAAACTAAAAAATAATAATAAACAATAAATTGTATCCAAACAAGTACTATGATAATATGTCATATAATTTCACTTCCATTGAGTTTTAGGAACATTCAAAGAGTTAAAATCCGTTAGAATAAAATAGGAATCGATTTCTTTCAGTTTATCTTTTTGTGACCTATTAATACTCATCACGTTACAGTTTTCTTTATAAGTTTCTTTCTTTGTTTTTGTTTCCTCAGATTCTGTCTTTAGCTGAATGTAGCTATTCACAAGTTTCCACAACGTTTACCAACTACGCATTAAAAATCAGGCAAGTCATCCAAATTTCTTCTTTTCATCTACATTTTAGCATAACGTACGAATCAGTATCTTCGACGTCTTAATAGTTTAATCATTGTTCTGTTTATGTTCCATTTATACGAGAAGTCTCGTATACCGAAAGTCTAATTAACAATTAGTCTCCTTTTCTCTTTTACTTATTAGGTAAGGCTCATTTGGCCGAGTAAGTATTGGAATGAATCTGCGTGCTTTCGAAAACTAGGACTTTTATTTTTGTTCTAACCACGTGAGTTTAATGCAAGTAAGTTTGGGAATAGGGAAATTCTAAATCTATCGTAACAATAAGAAGGGACAAAGTAGGGACTCCGAAATCTATTTGTAGAAATCTATCGTTTGTTCTTTTGGGGTGTGTTAGTTAGGGAAAAACCTTACGGCACCAAAACCTTTGGAATCTGTGGTCGATTCATGCGCTTGACAGCTTCCAACCTTTAACGAAACGTCTATTCCACGGCACGACGAACACTTCCTACGTCCGATGAGCGTAACTGTGGATTTCCATAGATTCATTCCCAGCATATTATGTGCTATATGGTCAGTCAGACAATTCTAGAAAAAGAAGCAAACAAAATATCAAACAGAAGCCTTATACAATCATCGTGGCCCATATACTATTCTCGGTACCGGATAAGCTGTTTTCCATGTCTTTTTTGTATATTCATGTGTAAAATATCTTCAATCGATCTCATGTCGAGTATTTCTCAATTAACTCTTCACGTATCAGTATCTCCTTTAGTACTGGAGAGGCTGCCTTATGCTTGCTCATGATGAGCGGTCTTGCTTCTCCGACTGTAGCCTTTGCCTACTCGGCTCCCAAAACTTCTCCGTTATGGCGGTCTTCGTTATTGCAACTATAGCAGCCATAGATCTTTGGCATGCGCAGTAAGTCATCTCATCAATATGCTTTGTCTGGATTTTACCCATGATGCACTTGTTCCACCATAGTAATGGTGGAGATATCGTTGAAGCGTGAAAAGCCTATTAAAAGTCATAATATAAAACAAATTGCATTCGAGTCGACTATTCTGCGTCATTTTTTAATTTATTAATTCATTAATTTCATTTATTAATTTCATTTATCTATTTAAAAGAAAAAACGAAAATAGAAACTAAATATCAATACGAAAATAATGTTTCGAAAACGAAAGCGCATGTTTCATGGAATATCTAAGCGATTTACTTCCCGTTAACATCTATTGGCTGGCGCTAGAAATGACATCATCTTGTCGTTCAACTTATGTGGTGGCAGCTATAACTTCTGTATTTTAATTATTTTTTCCGCCGTTAAGAAAAAAAAAACTTAACGCGACGTTTGTTGCTCGCATATCTTCTATCGTTGTCTAGAGTCATTGTTTACCCGCTCTCCAAATTCAAGATTTTCATCGTTTTATCCTTGGATGAGAGGCGATTAGTGAATAACTTCAGCTAAACAATTTCTAATCTAAATCTTTAATTAATGATACGAGAGTTCGTAGGAGGAGGACGACCCATAACGTTTTAACGTTTTGGAACGTTACGTTACAGACATACGTAAATACATACATACATTTTTATAAATATAGATTATGAAATGGGGTTGTTTAACATTACTTTCACGTTTACAAGAAGATAATATTTTAGTTCCTTCTTCTTTGATAAATTTGCGAACATCAAATACATTTCCATATATAAAACATTTCCTTTTCTCAAATTAAGCAGTCTAAAGAAATTATTTACTTTTATTCTTCCAAACCTAACTCGAACTTCCATTTCAGCACCTGCTAATATTTGCACTTCAGGCACACAAAAGTTTTCGCGCATTTGTCACTAGGTGGCAACCTTGTTGTTTTCGAGCTAACTTCTCACACACCGTAACATAGATTTCGTAATAGATAAACAATTTCATTAAAATTAGAAAGGAGGCGAAATAAATTTGGACAAACGTTCGAACACTTCCGAGCGATCTAATTTATTCCTGGGATCCAAAAAGAGCTTATCGAAAAAAGAGCTTACGCTTCTATTCCATTTTGTTTCCAACGTCGTATTTCAAAATTTGTTGCGGTTCTACCAGTTTTTTCGACAACGTTTAATACAATTTTGCGCATATAATTTTTACCTTCCCTCATTTTCATTTTCATTAAACTCATTCATTTCATGACTTAATAATGTCGAAAGAGTTTAGAATTCTTATTATTATTTTATATCTAATACGTAAAAATATCTTAAATTATTTGTTATAAATTTTTGAGAATAATTTACAACATTGACAAATAATCTGAGACACTAATTACTGATTATTCTGATTACTTATTATCAGATAGAAATAAAGCGATAAGCGAAATGTTTTAATTTTCTTAATAGTCTTATTTTTTTTTATTTATTTATTTATTTTTATACCCCAAATATGATTTTTAGATGCATGGAAATTTCCAGTTCAGTAATCAGCAGTTCAAACATAGACTGATTATGATTATGACGATGATATAATTCGTAAATTAGTTTATTATTCAAGGATATTGATATTTTATTAACCCAGTTTTTATTTTTCATTAATTCAAATTATGCTTCTTGATATATTAGGAGAGGGGATTATGTTTATTGGCGGTTATTGTCAAATTGATTTATAGTAGATAGACATTCATTTTACATTCAGAAAATTAATATCTACTGGATATTTTATTTTAATTTTCAATAATAATATGAACTCGTGTATGATGCATTGGAAATTAATGATTTATTAATTTCATTT
Organism: Rhysida immarginata; assembly: GCA_023313115.1. Taxonomy (NCBI): domain Eukaryota; kingdom Metazoa; phylum Arthropoda; class Chilopoda; order Scolopendromorpha; family Scolopendridae; genus Rhysida; species Rhysida immarginata. The sequence continues at coordinate 21,957 of JAHWFO010008084.1, read as the reverse complement.
TCCGCTTTAATCCCCGATGTGAACAATATAATGGATTTTCTTTCATTACTATATTTTGTTACTTGTTATAATTTTATATATATATTTATTACTTTTCAGAAGTGAATAAAATATTAGTTATGTGCTTTACAGAGTAATTACGTAACGAGTTTAAATTAATTGAATTAAAGTTGCTTTTTCCTTCCATACCGTTTACTTAAAAATGTATCTTGTAATGTCATTTGGTGGTGTTAAAGCGGTTCACTAGATTACTTCACTGCCAATGGGAACAATCACTGTGCTTGCTGATAACTTGCTTTAGATTGATTCTATTGCTCCACAGAGAAAATATTTCTTGATAAAAACAAGGATAGACAGAGCAATTGTGAAGGGACTTCCCAGAAGAAGCCTCGCTAACTTTTCTGATCAATCATCATATATCATCTGATTCTCTGTTTCTCTCCCTCCTTCTCTCTTTTTAGTCTGCAAGTAATTTCTTGCTTTTGTTATCAAAGAACATGAGGGAGAAAAAAATTCCTCATCAAAAATATAAAAACACGAGTTCAGACAAAAAAAAAAAAGCGGAAGTTCAAATGACATTTTGTTCTTATAACCCCTAGTGGAAGGAACCATAAATGGGCACATATTGAGTTCTCCAAATAACAACCATTCATCTTGCATATCGTAAACGACAAACATTTCTTCTTTTTTGATTCTGCTTCTCGAATTTAATGAAATGTTTTGAAATGGAAAGTTTTCTCGACAGAGATATAAGAATTGATTAGACAGACTCGAAAGTTGTTTCCTTTTTGGTTTCTATTACATTAAAACTTTTTAACTATGGCTTCGGTGGTATAAAAAATATTATAGCGCTAAACTTCTTTCTCAAAAAGGGATGTTTATTAAAAATTTATATAGCTATGACGAACCATGATTAAATTTTATATATTTCATAGCGGATTAAATATCGAAGAATAAGACATTTGTGATATAGAAAATTACTGTTAATGCATGTGATTTACATAGTTATGCCCCAAGAAGCGTAAATTTTCTAAATGACTACAGGAGTTTAAATAATTATTAAATAGTTTGATTATTTAATTCCGGATATAATTAAATATCTCTTTCTGTATTTTATAAATAATTAATTATGCATTAAAATCTAGTGATGTACAGTAATTGCAATTATATTCTTATATTTCTATATGAAGTTTCTTAACTTGATATTTCAATAACAGGAGCTAATAACAGTTCCGATTTTTTAAAACTTATGAAAAACCTAATATAAAATAAGTGTAAATTAATTATTAAGATTCAATTTTAATGGAAGACTGCGCTATTTTTACAAAGGAAAGCTTTTATTCATATTGAACCATGAAATTTTACGCAGTATGTTTGAAGGCAACTTAATTTTATTAATTAATAGCGGACCCGGCAATCTTTCGCTATTGCGAAATCTATAAATCTAAAATAACATGTCCTAATGGATTGACTGATTCATCATCGCCGAGCCGAAACCGATGAAGCTAATATGAAATTTGGTCTGTAGTTTTATTTTATAATGTAGAGACACACTAAGAAAGGATTTTACGAAATTAATCCCCTAAAGGGGTAAAATTGGAAATGTAGTCTTATATGAAAATTCGCAACTTTTTAAGTTAAGTCCGTGATTAAATCCATGAAAATTGGTATTTGACACTTTAAGAAATCAAAAAAGACGTCTTTCATGATTTTTGAAATTTACCCGTTTGAGGGGATAATCTAATTAGCTTCAGAGGTTTCGGCCTAGCGATGATTATAACAAAATTACTTTCTAGAGCACAAAAATTATTTTAATACTGAGAGATAGCGCTATATTTTAAACTGCAATGTCGTTTAATTGTTTGCATAATTGCACAACCCGAATAGGCTCCTACCGTGAGGGCACGCTCTGCTGGACGGTCACTCCGAATTTATAAAAAAATTGTTCTACATAAATTATGGATAGCAGAGATATTTTTTCTGCATTAAAATATAATGTCCATTCACTGATAACATACACATACGAACATTGCTTTTTATTTATATAGATTTATTTATTTAATACTTTTTATAATTATCCCCCTTAAAACATGAAACATTAAGGCAAGCACCGTAGCCAACGAAAAAGATGGTCAGGTGGCTTCTCATTGCAAGCATTAACTTCATCAACCATTGTTAACGCAACATACAAACACGAGTAACCGACTGTTGATGCAAACATGACCGGCTGATTGTTCGCACAAGCAAGCAAACACACATAAACCAAGTCTATTTCATAGGTTGTAACAAAAAGATTGGGACAGTGGAATATCTGGAGAAATACACATCGGATCGAAAAAACAAAAAACGACTTGTTTAATTTTTTCCAAAAAGTATCCAATAATACCAAACTCTACCCCCACCCCATCCCCACATCCGGAAGGAGGGGAGGGGGCAACATTGAAATCTTAAATAGGAACCCCTATATTTAATGTTTATTAAAAATTTTTGGACTTTCGAAATTCTGACTATGGATTCATAATGACCATCAAAAAGTAGAATAGGAATGTCTGTAAGCCTATCCTCTATCTTTTTGTCTTCATCGAAAAAATAAGGCTCAAAACTTTAAAAGTTGCACACAATCAGTGCCTCTATCTCCCACACGATTGGATCAATTGAACAAACACCCGGAATAAAACATTTCTCAAATGGTGGGTACAATCTCAAAATATCATTAAAATAGTGGTTCCTATTTAATATTTCAATATTTCCCCTACCCCCGCTCTCCAGGGATGATGCTGGGGGGTCGGGTTTTGTATCATACATTAGCTTTTAAAAATATTAAACACGTGTTTTATTTCTTTTTTTTTGATCCGATGGGTATTTCTTCAGATATTCCATGTCTAGTTCTTTTTGTTACATAGATATATAGATTAAAATTTACATCCGCCATTTTACCCCTTAAAGGATGAATTTCGTAAAATCATTACATAGTGGGTGCTTACGTCACAAAATAAACCTACCGTCAAAATTTTATTTACTGGTAATTAGCTTCAGCGGTTTCGGCTCCAATTGAACATTAATGCTATGTTCGCACTGCATCTTAATCACGGTTAAATAACCGCGGTTACTAATCCGTGTTTATCTAATCAAGCACTTTCCGTTCGCACTGCATTCTAGGGAAACGACGGTTAGCAAACGAAATGGTGTTTTCTACGATTTTTCCTCGCAATTGTGTCAAAAGATGGCGATAAGAGTAGCAACTGGCTTCTGTGGACATCAAATCTTGCAGTTATCGAAATTACGATGGATGAAGCAGAATGTGCTCGTACACGTAGCGGTTACGGTTAGCCTTTCTCAAGTCTGAAAATTATCCTCCCCAAAAGTATTTAAGAGCTTTGGTTTCCTCATCAAACCACTCGCTTCTGCGCTTTCGCTTGACCGACATGTTTTATTTTCCTGTTCGTTTGTGCTAACTGGGATATGACGTCACTAACCGGGTTTCTGAAACACGGTTTGTTAACCGACTCATAAACGAGCTGTAAACGCGGTTAGGTAACCGAAGCCGGTCGCACAGTTCTGCTTGACTGTGACCAAGAGTTAACCGTGATTACTCAACCGTGATTAAGGTGCAGTGCGAACATAGCATTACCAATACATTCAGGAACACGGGCGTTTAAAGGCAACAGTCTTCATGCAAGATGATGCAACATCGCATGTGGGTCACCCAGTAAAAAAACTTTTTTGTACCCAGTTCGGCGATGAATGTGTTCTATCGAGACACTTTTCAGATGCGTGGCCTGCCCATTCACCAGACTTTAATCTATGTAACATCTGGCTATGAGGAACCCTGAAGTATCGTGTTTAATGTGTAGGCGTACGGACCTTACCAGGAGTGGAAGCCAACATCATTTGTCATAATGCAGCCATTTTACAGGGACATTTCGTGCTACTGCTAAGAGCGCCTTCCTGCTCTTCCAGCATTTCATCAATGCAGAGGGTGCGCATATTGAACAGTTCCTCTGACAGCTTTCTAGTAGTGCCTTACTACCGTCTGAGTATGATCTTGGAGCGGTACTTTTTCCCCTGGTGACAACCGTATGCACTATTAAATTTCCGTTAAAATTTTCCCTATCTATGCTCTGCATAGCATGTACACGAAGTTTCATCACTCTCTGTGCAATAATGCAGTCTGCCGCCCACGGAACTTTATTTATAAACACCCGGTATATAAATTAATTAAATGTAATTGAAGCTCGATATTGTACCTAACCCAGTGTTCTCCACAGAAGAAAGGACGGTGGAAAGATAAAATAGCCGGGCGGACAGGAATTAAAAACAAATAAAACATTATGCCGTGTTGTGCAGCTTTACGTGTATTCAGCCGGGCGGCTCGTCCCTTCAGAAGATCCTGAGGAGAACTTTGCTAATCTAACCTAATATAGCTGTCGAATTCCATTTACACCATTCTCTAAAGCCGGCCAGGTGGCCGAGAGGGCTAGGGGGTAGGCTTTCTAGTTCTCGAGTCCGCCTGGCCGCGGGTTCGAATCCCGCCGTGGGCATGGATGTTTGTGTTTGTCCCGGGCTGCGTACTGTTATAACTTGTGTAAAAGGCGCAAAATGACCTTTGTAGTCGACGCCAAAATTTCTAGAACCCCCCCCCCAATTCTCTTAACGCTCCTGATACTAATAAGAACAAACTGTGAAATTTTCAGCGAAACCGGTCGAGTAATTTTTGAGATGGCGCTGGCTGTATTTTAAATTGCGATATCGTTTAATTGTATGCATAACTGTACATACCGTGAGGGCACGCTCTGCTGGACGGTCGCTCCGAATATATGAAAATTGTTCTGTTTAATCTATAGATAGCAAGGATGTCCATTCACTGACAGCACGCACATACACATATGAACGTTGCCTTTTATCTATATAAAATTATTTATTGGATTTTTTTATAATTATCCCATTTAAAACGTGAATCATTAAGGCAAGCATCGCAGCCGACTAAAAAGATGATCAGGTGACTTTTCAGTTCCAGAGCCTGTCTTTATCATTGGCTATGGCAAGCATTAATTTTATCCACCATGTTTGGCACAACATATAAACACGACCAGCCGATTGCTGATTGGTCGCACATGCAAGCAAACAAACATAACCCAATTCTGTTTCATACTAAATGCAAATACAACAGCGCTACCTATTGGATTTCATTCAAACAACTCTCTAAACACTTCCGGCACTAATAAGAGCAAACCGTGAAATTTTCAGCGAAATCGCTCGAGTAGTTATTGATTCTATAGAACACACATAGGAACATTGCCTTTAATTTATATAGATTTAATTAATTCTATTATAATCCCTCTTTTTAAAAATTCAATTTGAATAAATAAAATTGTTATAATCGGCCGGAATAATGGTAATTATAATTATTTGCCGATAGGTAGAGAATAACTTTTTGATTGCGGTTTGTCAGTTTGCATTGACCTCGGAGTAGATCTTTCAAAGTAAGTCTTTAGACTCTTATTTAAATAATTAGGAAATAACGAATACAATATTTATTAATATACAAGGGTAAGTCAATAAGTAAGTCGTAATACCGAATATAATTAAATTCAGCGCACTTACTTTGGATAGTTGCATTTTTAGTATAAAAAGTAAACGCTACGCAATCTACCTCCAGCCTACAGTTATTCAGCCGCAGCCAAATAAAGATCTTGTGTGTTTTGCAGAGTGGACGCGAGAAAAACAGCGCAGGGCTCATATTACTTAAATGCAGGAGCTGTTACAAACGCGCCATTGGGAACGCTTGGAACATCCGCTTTATAACTCGACTTAGGCCCAAGTGATTTCCGTCGGTTTGGGCCCCTGAAAAATCCTCTGAGTGGTCGCAGTTTCGAAGATAATGCAGCCGTAACCCAAGAAGTTTCTCTCTGTGACGCTATTGGCATTCGAGGACTAGTAATGTTTCGGATTACCCTGAAAAATAATATAAATTTCAGGCATTTCCTCTCAGTACTGTTTTCTCTAAGCATTTTTAAGATTTATTTATTACTTATCATCGTAGATAATAGAAATCCAAAATTGTGTTTATCTTGCTATTAGGGGAGAGTTGCATAAGCTTGGACGCTTCATAAGTTAGGACAAACCGATTTAAAATATTTTAACAATTCTTGGTGCCACGTGTTGTTGGTTTTCAGCACTTCGTCGAAAGAGGCAGCCGTTGTATTATCGACAAGGCCGAAGCTACAGCAATTTCCGACACAAAATTCGGTAATTCTATTCATTTCTAAGTAGAATGTGTTCCAATATCTCGTGCTAACTGTCAAAAGATAGAAAGATCGTAGAATAACTATGAATATCATACTTTGATTGGCATAACAATGGATTATTTTCATAGCAACATGTGCTTCGTGCCGCCATTAGATTTTCTATGGTGCAAGATGATATTAAAAGTTACCAGTCTCCTAAGTCGGGACTGTTTTAATTTCCTAAGGTGGGACAGTGTTTTCTCAAGAAACAAACGAGGAACATCAAAAAGAGAAGAAACTAACGAAGTTGTCACAAAAGGCGCTTACAAAATTGCCACAATAGAATAGTTTTCCATAATCTGCAGGGACCATAGACATTATCCATTTGCGGCTGGATCCAATATACAGTGCATAAATGGGTATATGAAACCTGCATACGCACGGAAAAAGACCGTTATATATGTTTGGCATGTAGAAACTAAAAGCCAAAAGTTGAAAATCAACATAAGAAAAGTTAAGGAGTTTGTCTCATTTTATACTGTAGTGTGACATGTCCCGTCTTAGACCCCCGTTTCCATAAGATAATGTATTACAATTATGAAAGCTATAAATAACTTAGGATTCATTTGGTATTTAACACCCATAATTGTTGCTGTATTGCTAAAATCTTCTATTGATGATTCATAAATTACTCTGGGTTTTTTAATACCGTTTGGTTACAAAAATATTTTCTTGAAAACGTCCCAACTTATGCAGCTCTCCCGTATTAGATTTCGTTGAATTAGACAATTAACAATATAATTAAAAATTGTTATTCCAATAGAAATATTTATTTCAACAGGATTTAAGATTTATCGAAATAAATAATATACACTTTTGTTATTAAACAATAAAAGCCAGAAACTGTGGACACCAGTTTACTAATTAAAGGAACACTGAAAAGACTAATCCACATGATAATTTTTATAGACTCAGATGTGTGATAAAGGAAATTTGGTTTCCGAAATGTATATCTGAGTCAATAAAAATTATCATGTGGATTAGTGTTTTCAGTGTTCCTTTAATTAGTATACACGTTTGTATCCTCTCGTGTATCCTCTGATTTATCTAGATATTAATCCGAGAGAGCTCTGGCGCAAAGCCTTCTTGTCTTTAGAGTCTGTCTGGCTGTGGCTAGTGTCTGGTGGTAGTATTTATGTTTATCTCTATAAAACCCTTGGAACTGATTTGGTTGCGTGTGAGTTGTGATGTTCGAAACGGCAAAACATAAAACATTAATCTAAACTATAAAATTGTCGTTCAAAAATCGCTTCATGTAGCTGCTACGTACAACCTTTTCCACTTCCGAGTGCATTCTTAAGGCCGAATTTCCTTTATTTCTGCCAGCCAGTTGGCCGAGAGGGCTAAGGCGTAGGCTTTCTAGTTCTTGAGTCTGCCTGGCAGTGGGTTCGAATCGCGCCCGTGGGCATGGATGTTTGTGTTTGTGTTTGTTCCGGGCTGCGTACAGATATAACTTGTGTAAAAGGCGCAAAATGACCTTAGTAGTCGACGCCAAAATTTCTAGAACCCTTCCCTCCCTTTTATTTCTTCGATTGTTTGATTACAACATATTTATTTTTTTATTATTTACCATGTCCCTCAGGGACAACAAATTATTTAAGGCGATTAGCCTATCTTTTATAATACAAAACGATCTATGAAGATGTTTTACATGTATAAAATGAATATAATCATTGAAGTTTAATTATTGAAGTTTTCCTGGTTACAGTTCAGAATACAAATTAGGTCTTGATCCGGTAATCCATTCCATAATATAAAAAGATGTTTGATAGGATTGCTTAAAAATAGAACTAATCAGGGTTAAACCCCGTTTTTTTTTTCAAGAAGAACTATAAATGAAAATTAACGTAGCGTTATTGAATGCTTTTTTTGTGAAATATTTCTGATTTAATTATTCTTGAACATGTATTTTTCCGTCACTCTTGTTTTGTCTGGAAATCCAAACATTCAAACAAATTTTGACAGTTGTTTTGTGCAACAATTTCTTACCTTCACTGCCCCCCCCCCCCCCAAACAAACAATCAAATTGGCAAAACACACTATGACGTCACAAACTGGTCCACGCAAACAAAAGTCCATAAAGATGCAGGAAAAACGAATTTATTAAATAAAATTTTTGTTGGGGAAACCCGAAATAGGAATGAAAACCACCCTAGTGCCTCCTACACGGCCAGAAGTATCCACAAAAAAGTGGTTTCGAGGTATCTCTTACAGGGCCCGAGCCTATAAAGGCAGAAACTGACAGAAATTGGATTTTAGTAATAGTGGATAATATGAAATGGTTTCATTTTACATTTTCGTATACCTCGCTCAGTAGGTAAAAAATCAACCATCTTATCTTATCTTATATATATATATATACATACAAAATTCATTTTCTGTTTGTTGTTTGCCCACTGACAGTTTTTGCCATCCGATGGCGCCAACATCGCACGTCGAATCGAATCCTTCAGAAATGACCGAGCTCTTCTTCGACCATGATTCTTATTACGCTTAGGGCCGGTTCTACCAACCTAGAATAAGTACTGGAATAAAGCTGAGATAGGATACATTCTCAGATAAACACCAGAATAAACCAAAGATATCCTGATAAAGTTATAGAGGTCGGATAGCCACTTATTCCAGGAATAGTATTTCATATAGTGAATCGATGGAAGAATAGAAGGAAGCGCCTCTCGCCGAAAAAAGCGTCATGCGAGATTTCCCGTGGTGATCCCGTCACCCTCTAGCGGTGTACATGAAGAAAGCTTTGGCTTTCCTTCCCATTGCATGGAATTCTGCATTGAGTAACCTTAATCTGCTTTGTCTAATGATACCGCGATGATGGTAAAATAAAAGAAAAGATTTTTTTTTTTAATTTTTTCTCATAACCACGCGTTTATTAAGCAATCTGTGTGTCCATCTATTTGAGTTAAATATTAAAACATTTAAACAATTTACCTTTAAAATTCATTATTAAAGTTATGATAGGCTACATAAATCAAATAACAAAATATTTATTTACAAAAACTAATAATTATATTATTTGAAAAAATAGAAGGAAAAATCCAGGTCGCAGAATTCATTCAGCTCCAGTTTATATTCATTTTTTATTGCAAAATATATAATTAAAGAAAAATATTATATGATATTAATATAAAAACAAATAAAATATTAAAACATAAATAAATTTATATAAAAAATCAAACATGAAATATTCATTGATATGAAAAGTTATCAGAATTTGTATCAAAAATGCAATTAAAAATATCAAGAAAGACGACAGCGACTGTCCTTTACTCCTGCGGCTATGGTTATGGTAGGTTAGTATTAATTAAGGAGCTGTGGCCAGAAATTTTTATATGATTTTACTGACTGAAGTTGAAAAGTGTAAAGACGTCATAATAAAAAGCCGGGAAAAAACATTTCAGCTATTACGGCGTTGCTGAATTTTTAACTAACAATTAATTAAAAATGCAATTAAAAATAAATGCTCTTGTATATTTCTACTGTGTCAGTCACTTGTTTTAAAAAGTTGCTTATCAATATGACACTAATATAAATGCCGTCAGCTGAAATCTATGTGTTCTGCGTTTTGTTTTGTTTTTTGTTGGGTTTTTTTGCAATTTAATTTTTTTAAATTGACTTTTGGTATACTAAAAATTAAGTGAACTTATTGTTGGTGTACCTTATATCAAAAGTTTCGCAAAATGATAAGAAACACTAAAACAAACTTCAGTCACCTGGTACGTTTAAAAGGGGTGAATTTTCAAAAAAGGAGTAAAAAAAAAAATCGCTTTTATATTATTTTAACATGTCAGCCACTTGGCGGATAGCTTTGTTTATTTGTACAAAACAAGAAGAATAAATAGTGACTGAAATCAGTTATGCTGACGTTTTTTCATAATTATTTTTATAAGACTTTTATCGCTATGTAGGTACTCCCAAGAAATATTCAAATGTTTTTTTTAATTATTTTCTTTTTTCTTTGCTCCATAATACTTAAAAATTACATAATTAGTAGTGTTTGTACTCCTGTTTTGTGTAAAGAACAGGCATCATATATGTCATTGTTTGGAGTAAATTGAAAATATTTCTGATAATCAACAACGTAAACGTCAGCCAATGTTTTTCTCTACTTCTAAATATAAAAACTTACAAAATAAGATCAATAAGAAGTACGATAAAATTACTTAATATCGCTTTTTTATTTTACATAAAATTTACATAAAAGTATAATGTAAATTTTATGTACGATAAAATTAATATTACAAAATAACAATCACTTTTATAAAAAAAAAAATCAGAGACATGGACGTCAGCCAACCATTTTTTTATTTTTAGTTTTAATAAATTAACGATTTTATAACAAGGTTTTTTTTGTTTTGTTTTGTTTGTTGGGTTTTTTTTTCAAATTTGAAATTCATTTATTTAAAAACTCAGCAGCAGCCAAGCTCGGTAGCTGCTCTAATCGATCTGTTATATCAATACCTTCATTCCATATAATTCTTAGTTACAATCAAATCATGTACTATACCCGTATTAATACCAGCTCCCTATCAGTTTATATTGGGTGTGTCTTCACACTTTCATGTTTACCAGCAGGCGCTCTGCGGTCGCATCGCTTTAGCATTGCATGACCTACGTCTAGCATTGGATGTGTAGCGAGAGCAACACCACCTAAAACGAAGCCTTGACATCAACTTTCTGACGTCTTTAGAAGAGGATTGTCGTCGGCAGCTCATGTAATGGAGTAAATACACGAGCTCGATTTTTAAATAGAAATCATGGAAATATTATATTGATTTTTGTAAATAAGAATTCACTAAGTTTAATGAATAAACAAAATAGCAATTTATTTAATTTTAGCATTATTATTTAATTTCAGCTAAAGAATAAAAATTGAAATTGACATTTGTAACAATTAAAAATGATATAATTTTTAAACAATTCTGAGATTAACAGAAATTTTTATCAGAATTTGAGTTATTATAATAAACAAAATATAATTAATAATTACGATGGTTTGTATATGGCGCCATTTGCCAAGTCAATCCTCTTCTGATCACGTGAGTATGACGTTGAGAACTTGGTGTCAAGGCTTCGATTTAGGTGGTGTTGGCGAGAGGCGCTTCCTTCTATTCTTCCATAGTGAATCGTTTCGCTCAAATTTACGATCGTTAATGGCGGTACTTCCGGTCCGCTTCGATTTGAAAATGCCTTCAAAACCATAATATTTCGTGTTATATAATTACCATTTTAAACTACGATGGTATGAATAAGTGTTAGGGTGCAAGTGAACAGCAGATTAGATCTAGATTACCTGTCTGTATTTCATTTTCAATGGTCGACAACATAGCCCCCAAAAGGAGAAACGAAACGGAAGTTTTGCCTCTCTGATGTCTGATTCTCCAGCTGACTTTGTTTTTCGCGTTTGTTTTTTCTGCCGTGCCGCATTTTAACATCAACACTGAATGGAAAACCTTAGTTGTTTTTCCACGGTAGATGGCTTTCTCTTATCAGTTGGTGCGTTCACGAAACAGCCACCTTTTCCACTGGTGAATTTCCCGTGAATCGAGTGGAATTGGCGTGAATTCACGAAAAGCGAGAGAATCGCGAACGCCTCAGTGCATGATGAAGTAATGGCGATTGCCATGAAGACCAAAGCCTAAAACCTGGTGGGGCCCCTTAATCCACCAAGGCTTTGTGAAGGAGTACATGAGTCATTTGCTCCTGCTTTGTGAAGACATAAGTAGAAAACTGATAAAACATGAGAAAAGAGTGAACAAGGCGAAGGAAATATTTTAAAACGTGCAAAAGTAAAATGAAAAAAAAAATAATTTGGTAAAATCAAGATGAATTACGAACGTAAACTTCATAAAGAAGCCTATTTTATAATTTTCTTGAGTTTTAAAAGTCTGTACTTTAATAATTTACTTTGTAAGACTTATTTTTTAATCGTTTTTAAAAAATAAGTAATATTGTTCTCATTAGTTCTTAGTAAACTGTTCGTAGTAATATTCGTACGAACTGTTCGTAGTAAACTACAAGCAATTCGCAGTAAACTGTTCTCATTTGCATATTAAATTATAATTCGATCTGGTTTTATATGAGTGTATATGAGTTCCAAAAAACGAAGTAAAAAAAGAATTGGTAATAAAATGTGTTTAGACCTTTGTCATGTATTTTACTCAATCTTGGCTTTATACAATGGCTGAAAAAAGACATCAAGCATCCATATGTCTCTCATTGCCATTCGATAGCCAAAGCAGCAAGAAGGCTTGTGAATAAGTGAAGATACGTGATGGTCTTCCTTGGTGGTCAAAATTGGTCTCTCATTAGTAAAATCGTGTAGTTTTACTACACTATTAGCAGTGAACCATTAAAAGTAAATTAAAATAAATAGATACACAAATTTAATGCAAATACATTAACATTAAATTGGTTATTACATACGGAATATAATTATACACTGATGTCTATAACTTAATTTAAATCACGTGTTTTTGAGAATAATTATGGAATTTTATGGTTTTTAAATTATTTGTAATTTTTTAAAAATAAAAATTTATTGGTTAAAAGAGTAATTTAAAAAATCAACTTTACAACTGGTTAAGAATGCAATTTAAAAAAAAATACAAATTTAATACAAAATTACTCGATCTGGTTTTAGTTTACTTAATATTTGATTAATCGATTTACTAATACTCGATCTGGTTTTAGTTTTCTCATCATACGTCATTTTTCACTTTTTCCACTGGCTTTTTGTGGGTGAGAATAGTGACAGTAAGTTGCAGGAAAAAGTGAATTCACTTTGAATTTTCGAACGCCATGAATTCACTGTTGGTGGTTTCTCGAACGACAAAGTGGAAATAGTGAGAAAAGTGGCTGTTTCGCGAACGCACCCATTGTACGCTATGCACAATGATGTCAACAATAAAGACTGGATCGACCAATCTATGAGCGCTTCGCTATTCAAACGTATCTAAGAAAATGATAAGCACCAGGCATAGTTCTCGATGAATACTGTAGACGCACGTTCAAACTAAAGATGTCAATAACAATAAAGAATAATGAAGTCTTTATTGTTGCTGACTTCATTGCTTAAATATACATTTAAGATATTTATTTTAATAACTTTCTGTTGAAATTCTACTGCCAAAGAAAGTCCCTATAATTCCATGAGAGCTAAAAAATTATTTCCAGCTTTTTTTAATGTTCAAAATTATTTTCTTATTCTTTACTGAATAGCCATACTGAATAGCCAGACATAGGTGCACGATAATAAATGTGGACTTTTTCAGGCAATTCTTTAGACATGTGCCTGTGTTATCGCTGGTAAGCACTTGATCCCAAGTCCCTTGATTTAGCATTGAGAGTTTTCTCTTCTAGTATATATCAATATCTTTGTTTAGAAGGTGATGGTTATGCCAACACCACCTCCACTCAAAGCCTGAGCGCGAAAACGTCGGACATTGTTACATCACCTCAACACCTCCTAGAGAGAAGGTCTGCAGACAAAAGGTGTATAAAATATTACATCATCATCAAGCAGCTATTGTTAATCGTATTTCTACCACGGTCTATAGATATACATGGTCATCGAGCTCCATTGTTAAAAAGAAGCTAAAGTTTCTAGCTCCCAATAGGGCGAGAACTCTATTGAAAAGTGGCGCTGCATGTACAATCAGCCCAAAAACGCCTGCCGCGCCGCCCTATCGACAGACAGAAACTATACTTTCATTTTGAGTTTCAATGAAAAATCTCTATCGCAGGTCACGGTCGGCCCTGGTGCGATTTATGCGGCACCTGGCGCGTTCTGTTTTCCTTAGCTTCTCGAAACAATGGAAAATGGCCGAAGCTCGATGACCATGAATATCTATAGACCGTGATTTCTACCAATAATAAGCTCTAAATTTGGTCGCTTGATGATGATGTAACAATGTACCGCAGTCCTACTCTTCAGAAGGTGTTGCATCACCCACGGTAGGGTATTGTTATTCATATTTCTACGAATATTAAGCCCGAAATTGTCCCTACCATAGGTGTAATAACAATGTATGATTTTTCCGTGAGCAGGCATTCTCTCTAGGCAGTATTGGTTAAGCCTCTTCTATTGCATGATTTTGGCTAAGTCCAAACTTTTTAACAATCGTACAACATAACAAATTCTTATAGATCTAACAATGAGAAACCTAAGAGATCTTGGGAAAAAAGTGGGAGGGATGTCGCTTTTCTCGCAGATTTTCGCCAAACCCTTCCAATTATTTCATCCACAATGAACATCTGATGAACTCAGTGCTTGCCTCAGAGTATCCACCATTTGGAAATTTGTTCACACAAAAAATAATTGCTAATATGAGTGTGCGTATTCTTGATGACCACAATCATAAATTTTATAAACAACTACTCAGCTTGGGACCATAATTGCGTCAGGTTTAATTTCTCTCTCAACTGATTTCTGTATAATGTTGTCGTCAGTGCGAGAAATAATTATACACAATGTGTTCTCGAACATAGCCACAAAAATTGAGGACCGACAGTGGCTTTGAGAACGTACGATTCTTGCACCAAAGAATGAGAATGTAAATAAAAAACGACATCATTATGCAAGAGTTGCCAAGATCTTGCATTACATATAAATCTATTGACACTACTATGGACCAGGAGCAAGCTGGAACTAACCCACAGAATTTTTAAATTCGTTGGAACCCACCTGGAAAGCCACCACCTTAAGTTCAATGTGAAAGTAGGGCCAGTAATAATATTGAGAAATATGGATTCCCCCAAATTATACAATTCTATAGATTGTCACTATACCCACTATCACCCAGACAACAATTATCTAGATTACAATTTCCTCTGGGATTTGTTTTCGCAATGACAATTAACAAAGCACAAGGGCAATCTCTTTATGATCCTAAGTGCCTGACAAAAAATAGTGTACCCAAAAGCATTCGAGTAACATATTCTATGTCAAAATAATGGTCTTTTATGCATAACACCCAACATTTATTAATTTTTTGTAAATAATTTAATTAGAATTAATATTAACTTATGGTGCCAATTACAATATTTGAACAATTTTGGATTTAATATATTCTGTTATTATATAATCTTTCAATTTTCTTAAAACAATTTTGCTGATTTTTGTGAAATTTTGTATGTAATCGTATTATTGCTACTATTTAATAGCACGGTTTTTTTTCTTTCAATCATAGCGGGCGAAGCCGCGGGTAATCAGCTAGTTGTTTAATAAAATTCACAGGGGTGTTGTTGCCAATTATTGCACGACAATCTGTTTCAAAATACGTTCAAGTGTTGCGATGTCAAGTTGGTTACATGTTTCAGTAATAAAGGTGAGTATGGCAATATAAAGCACTAGATAATACAAGTAGCGCAAACTGACCGGAAGTCGCCATTTTGGACCTACACCCAGCAGAGGTCTAATACAAAACAAGGCTAGAAATGCCCTTCGTTAGCAATTTTTACTCTTTAAACATTAACCTAACTTAATTGTTAATGAAAGAGCTTAATTTAAAATACACTTTTTATTTAGTTTGATCTGCAAAAATCATATTTTTATATAATACTATTTGAAAAATAGCTGAGAAAACCTTCTCTTATTAGTGTTGACATATATTAATATATAAGTATGGGACAATGAATTTATGAAGGGTATGAGTAAATATATGTGCTACATTAATTTTTTAATCCGTTTAATTATTCTTATAAATAATAATTTATCAAATAAACGTCCATTTTACAATACAATTGTTTTTATTAATTAATTAACGTTAATTTTCATCCTTTCGGACATCGTCACTAATCATTTACAACTGAAACTTTTTGATTTTTAAAGTTTTTAAAGTTAATAATTTTTATAAATTTAATTTCATGCCTTTTTAAATAAAACTGTCATTTTATCACATTAATGAAATTTTTCGTTACTGTTTGAAAGAGTTCATTTAGAGATGAAATATTTTTATATGAACACGAGTTAATTTCTGTGAATTAATAATGGTTAGCATTGGCATATTCGAAAATTATTTTTTGTCAATAATTTAAAAATCTGTAAATAAGTACTTAAAACAACTTGATTTTCAATCATTTTATTATAAACTGTTTTTTTTTTCCTCCTAAAACACGAGCAACAAATACAATAAATTTATATTATGGGTCTAGCTTTACTGATAAATATAAAGGAGGGTAATACATTTCTAGTTTAGCAATATGAGAAAACTTAAATTATTTTAGCTGATGCATTTCGTAAAACCTTCATCTTCAGAGAAATTGTTGGAAATAACATTTTTCGACAAAGAATCAGATTCAAAATACAAAATATAACGAAAGTCAATCTGATTTAACCGTTTAAATTCCAAGAATTTGGATTGGGTAAAGGTCTATAAATATTAATGAGCAAATAAAATAAATCTTTATGATGAAATGAAATAAATTGAATACAAAATAAATCAGAGTGAATAATATTAAATGAATAATATAAAATAAATAAATTAAATAAATTTAATAAATAAAATAAAATAAAAGTAAAAACCAAAATAAAATAAATTAGATAAAATTAGATATAACAAACTTGAAATAATATAAAAATAAATAAATAAAAATAAATAAAAAATAACAAAAGAATAGGAAACTACTCAACCCACAATATAAACTGGTGTGGATAAATAAAATACATAAAATTATATAGACAAGTTATAAACAGTCAAACGTAATAAAATAAATAAATTAATAAATAAAATTAAAGACAGTACACTAAGAGCAATGCTAATCAGTGAAATCTCTAGGTCCAAGATGTCGGCAGCCAACCCACGTGATTAGAACTAACCAATCAGCAGTTAGTATTGTCGGTAAATGCCTTGTAAAAGGTTTGCGCTACTTGTATTATCTAGTGCTTTATGGCAATAGGCTAAAGTAGATGACTGTTCTTGGAAAAAACTGAGGAACCAGAAGGGAGCGTTAAATAGAGTGTTATCGCAATGCATCCAACATCTACGACCCTAATTTAATCCGCATATTCTTGATTAAATTAAACAACTGCTTGAAAACTTCAAGATAAATATGTTCCTTATTTTGACCTATTGAAATCATTAACGATGAAAACAGGCCCATCTAAATCGATTAGTTTCTCTTAAGGCAATGAAAACCGAACTACAAAAGATCTTGAAAGAAATGACTTTTCCAATACGAATACAACTGCCACCCTAATCACAACTGAACACAGAATAGAATGTCACTGATTATGTCTTGAACTTAGTTGACTGAACCGTGTAATTCGAGCGTTATTGTTATGAAACTTAGTTTAGGGTTTTACGGAACACCTTCTACATCTAGCAGAGTTAGGTATCATAGCAAACCGTTTAATTTGCTTCAATTTTTTTTTTTTTTTTTTTTTATAAAATACTCAAACTCCATTCAAACTGTCATGCATTATAAATTACACTAGTTAACACACATTTTGTAACTAAGACAACACATAGTGTTCTTAGTAGTAATTTGTATGTAGAATCCGAATCTGCTTTTAGATTTTTTCTATCACGTCACGTTCCCAAGTTATTCACTATGAGACTAACGGGTGTGAAGAGAAGCGTCTGCATTGTTAAACTATCCATATTTCGGGACCGCAAGGAAATTTACCAGGCCCCAAACACTGAATGATTTTAAAATGTTTCATTGTAAAACAAGAAAACTGTGCCTGCTAGAGAAATTTAAAAATTATATTCGTAATCAGCAGAAAAAATACTACCAAAAATCACCCACTTTCATTTTGTTACAAGAAAAATCTTAAATTTTGTTGGTCAGTGTTATTAGTCAATTTTCTTCGCGTGGTTATTAAATAATTTCTACAAAGCTAATATTAGATAACTTTTTACGAAGTTACACATATTCCCCCTCAATTTTTTAAATTTCTCCTAGGTAGGGTAATCATTTATATTGAATTTAAAAAATGAAGTAAAATAGCGTAAAGCAATATAACGAATTTAAGCTACGTAGTTGTAAAAGTATGCTTATAATTATGCAAATTATGCTCAATCGCCTATGAGGAAAAAATGAATTTGGTTTAAAAAAAATGAATTAGACGAAAAAAGAAATCTGATGTTTAAATCTGAGTGAAAGAAAAATATGCACGTCTCCCCTTTAAATGACAAGATAAATTAATTTATTTAATTCGTTACCTTTTCACTCTTTTATCAAGACTAAAACGGTTTAAATTAACTCAAGTAATTGCAGTAATGAATAAGGCTCATTTCATTGCAATGGAATCGGATTACGGATTTTCCAGAATTAAACGTGAAACCTCACTTTGTAAATTTAAAGTGAATGAGAGTCACGAGAACGGATGTCATTAATTCATTACGGATGACTTGGACGCATTTACGTTTTCGCTCTTAAAGAAGTTCTCCGTGTTTTACATTTCTAGTCATTTCAGAAGTGCATAAATCTACGGTATGTGAAGTTGATGAACGAATCACGACAACTGTTCCCTTAAAGCTTTGAAAATATTCAATTAGTTTTCACAATTTACATTGGTTATTACGCCATTGTAGAAGTTAGGCATCTATTGTTATATATATTATTGCGTATTGGCAACACCCACAACTTTTTAAGATAATTTTAGAAACTATTATCAAAGGAAGAGAATATTTCAGAACTCTCAGACTAATATAGACGAAATCGATTCTTTATCCTGAAAAGCCTAGTGTTTAACTGAATGTCAGCTGTGCACCATATATTCAACAAGTTGTACGTTAATCACCGGAAATTTGGATTAATCATGGATCCCAATCTATCGACGTCGAACGGGTGTCTATAATTATAGGGTTCGAAGCATTTGTTATTTCTGGGATAAATTATTGCTCACCACTTTCGTGGTCAGGTTCGTTAACGCAGTTAATTGAAGTGCAGCAAATTGTATAGCGTTCGACTTTATTCACTGAAAATGTGTTCGTTAAAGAACCCCAGTTAAATGTTCCCATAGTAAAAACCACATTGTTACACCTGTATTTGTTTACTTCGACAAAGGCAGAGACAAGCGCTTTTGATTTTGAAACAATAACCAAAATATTTCCAAAACCATCTCTAAGTAAATTACCAGTAAGTAATTAGTAAAGTTTTGAAAAATATACGTAATTGATCGACTGTATACAGGATGTTTCATCTAAATTGAACCTATGAGAGTACTTTCAATAGAAAAATTATTGTACTCTTATGGGAGGGGTTTTTATGTGTATTTCATTTCCAAAAAACCGATGCCATTTTCGAATATGGAAGTCAACTTTGAAATGTGCAACGGAAACCCTTATTTTTAATGGTATTTTCAGATTATACACAGCATTTGAGAAATGTTTTATTCTTAGTGTTTTTTTTTAATTGATTCAATCGTTCAGGAGGTAGAGGCAGTGAAGTGTGGTGTTTGGGTTTAAATAAAAGGCAAAAAACAGAAATCGTTCCTGAACACAATGGATTAAGAAATGGATAATAATAGTATTATTCAAACATAAGATTTTTACAGTAAAACAAAACAATGGTTATACAATAAAATTGCAGAGACCTTTCTGAATGCAGTATAACCTCGGATGTTGTTGGTCGAATTCAGTATACTGTTTTTTAACAGTCCCTAAAAAAAAGTCGAAAGGAGTTAGATTAAACACACAGATCGAGGAGTTAAATTCAAACACACAGACTTTCACTTCCTCTATTTCCTAAACGGTTGATTCAATTAAAATAACACCAAGAATAGAGCATTTCTCAAATATTGTGTACAGTCTGAAAATACCATTAAAAATAGGGGTTTCTATTGCATTCCAGGTGCGCAACTAAGTTACCGGGTTTTTTGGATCAATGAAAAGGGGAAAATATCAAGAGAAATACAACAAATGGTTTATTCAAAGTAACGTCCCTCGCCAGTTACACATTTTTGCCATCTCTCTGGCAATAAATTAATACCGCCACGATAAAATGACGCTTACTTGGACTGAAACGATTCATCCAACCAATTTTGCACTTCTTCGAAAGTGAACAAGCGTAGCCCAGCCAAGCCATGCGTCATCGACCGGAACAAGTGATAATTGGACGGGGCCAGATCTGGCGAATACAGCGGATGCGACAGCAGATCCCATTAAGCGTTTTGATGGGCTCCTGGACAATGCAAGCTTTTGATCTCCCAAATCCCAGTTCGTGTAAGAGGAGGCAGGCACAGAAAAGAGAGAGCGAAAGCAGACGACGGAAGAGAAGCGAAGTCCAAAGGATGGAGAGAGAATGTGAAGAGGAGACGTGGAAAGGAGAGGAGAGAGAGAAGGGGAGAACAAGTGAGTTTTCGATGCGGAAGGACGAAAATCGTGAACGTCGGTGTAGAGACACGCTTTCCAGGAACTCTGAGACAAAGGGTGCTTCTAGGTGGGCATGCAAGCAGCAGGTCAGAGAATTTTCTTCTTATCCTAAGAGAAAAGCCGTGAACAGGCTACGCTGCCGTGTGTTCCGCGGGAACCGAGAAGAGTTCATCCCCCGAGCGCCACAAGGGGAAGGACAGTTGGAGGCACCGGAGTGTTCGCACGATACAGTTGCGTTGCTCGATAAGCAAAGTAACATGCCGGCTCAAAAGGAAGTTGTAAAGCTTTTCCACGAGAAGAAAGGAGGAGCAGCTGTGTCGTTAATAAAGGGTGCGAAGGTCTCGAACATAGAGAGGCAACAGAGGCCAGAGGACGATTGCATTTTCCGAGGAGAGACGAACAAAGTTGGAGAAGGCATCAGCCCAAACGGAGAAGCATTAAGCAAAACTGAATTGCTGTCCGTACCTGCGTTGGAGCAGGAAAAATTCCTGAGTAAAAGAGGTAGCAGCGTAAGCGCGCACATCACCGGTGAAAATTGCGTAGCGCGTTGCTAAGCTCTTAATTTATTTCCTTACAGTGAGTTATTCACTTTTAGCGCGAAATTAGAATTTTCCTGTTTGTGTAGTTTTACATATTGCCTAATTATCTGTTGTATGGTATGCGTATTGCAACTTAATAATTCTTGCGTTTATTTTATCTACCCTGATAGAAATTCCCACTGCATCGCTCGTTCCAGACGACCAGTTCAATATTTGGGTTCCAGTAATCCTCCCGACAAAAGGGTCACACGACGGGGTCACCATTGTATAGTGGAGAACGTGAGAAGGCCGCAGAAGTAGAGGATAATTTTGCGCAAGATTTGTGTGCAACAAGCTATACGTCTGAAGCAGAAAGTAATCGACGTTATAGCGAATACTGTAATATAATTTGTAAAGCAATTAATAGACTGAAGTATCTTGCTTTGATTGAATTTAATGTTAAAAGTTGAAGACTTTATTTGATGGACCAGGACGTTTGCTGAGCAGCCATTTCCATGAATTAATTCGTCATTGACTTTTATTAAAAATGGAATTTCATTCTGAGTGGAACCTAGGACAAGTTAGAATAATATGTCCAGGATTTGTATGCTAATTACAATTAACTTTAATTTTCCAATTAACTTTAAGTTTCTGACTGGCTAGTTCTTATGCCAGGGTTTGTGTCGAATTTCAGTTTTTGTAGTTTTCAATATAGTCACTGCCTTTAACTTAAACCGGAAGTTCCGTTTAAAGTTTAATATTATCCTTTTTAATGTAGGCAGTTATTGTAATTCTTTAGTACGCGAAAAAGCGGCTAATGAT